>WNWK01012775.1:0-58117 GCA_009830355.1 Cherax destructor | reverse complement strand
GAAAGCCCTTTGGGGGTAGTAAAACGCCAAGTACGTCCCCGGAGGCACACATAAACCCAGAAAAACTGCGGCGCATAGGGGCGACTGGAAAAACCTAAGATTAGCGTTCTGTTACCTAAAAAACTTCAAACATGTACCCTGTATCAGGATCAAAATATAAAACCGTGGGGAACCAACCTGGTCAAACGAAAAACCCCCGAGAAAGTGAAAAGGTTTGCGACAAGGCTATTTCCCCAAAACTCAGGGTTGTCCGAAGGGTTGGGGGAAATAGGACTAAAACACTGGGGGAAAGAAGGGTCAGAGGAGACATGATAACGAATAAAAAAATACTGGGGGAATCAAAGGTAGAAGGGACAGGATGTTCCAGAGAGGGAACACAGAAAAAAGGGGCCCCTGGGCTAAAGCTCAGATGGTCGGGGATTTGGAACTTTCTTCAGCCACAGAGTAGTCAGGAAGTGGAATAGTCTAGAAAAGTTTAATGGAGGCAGGAAACCCATACATATTTTTAAGACAGGTTAAAAAAAGCTCATGGAGCAGGGAGAAGAGCCCCAGATGCGGCAGCAAAAGGGGCGGGGCCGGGAGCTGATCTCAACCCTGCAACCTTGGTGAGTACAATTGGTGAGTACACAAGTACCCCCCGATGGCATGGTGGCTGCGCTCTTGCTTCCCCCGGGGGGGGTTCTTTTCCCGGGGGGGGAAAAATTTAAGTGTTTCGTTATCCCCCAACACAAAAAAAAAAGGCCTAGTTCAAATCACTTTCCGGGGAAAAATGGTAACTAACAGAAGCACATATACACAGAAACACTCACAAACACTAACATGTAAAAAATCCCACATTATACAAAATGAGTTGAAGTTCCTTTTTGTTAAACTGTGTATGATAATTATTATAAAGCTGGCATATGTCAGATTTTAATAATTTAGGAATGATCCGACAGATTTTTCCTGAAGTGACTATCAATGAAATTTCTTAAAAAAAACAGGTTTTAATTATTATTATGTAAAACAGAGAAGGCATTATTCCCTTATCAAAATATTTATATGTCAGAGGTTGAAATAAGTCAGTGATACACTGTTGCCTCACGGGTTCTATGTCATCATTTTAGGCTCTTTACTCATATAATGACTCTAACACATGTTTGGAGAAGCCGGATAGATACTCAAAATCGGGGAAAAGGAATTAATGTACAATTTAGGTTCCATCAACGGATTTTCCCCTTCTGATAAAAATTGATATGTTACCAAAAAAAGCCAATAAGGAGAATGTGAATATAACTTTGGTTTTGTGTCTAGCATTGGAAAAATTGAGAGAAAAAAATAATGAAAATGATCTATAGGAATGCAGTTAGAAGCCGGGAACTATCACCCACTAGAAAATAATGTAGATAAGTATGTTTAGGGGCAACTTTAATGGAACAGACGTTTTGTGTGCCCAGGAAACCTTTAAAATTTCTGGCAGTTTGAGAACACAAGATGATCAAATAAGAAATTTGTGATCAGGCATATGGGCATTTTGAACACATTTTAATTGTTATTTTGGGGAATTGAGATGACAATTTCTTTTTACTTAAATTTTTTCATGAAATAAGATACCTTTGTAAAGATAATTGAAATGTGATATAAACCCAAAGTAAATTGTTTTTTGAGGCCTAGTGTGGGCCTTTTTTTATCCTATTTTCCTCCGTCCACAGGATGGATATGGAGTGCACAATAAACTAGCCACTTCGGTGGCAAAATCAAATCTAATCCTCCGTGAGTTAATATAACTATTAATCATGTGTTAATAGTTATTACAAGGACAACTTTCTTTACCTTCACAGCAGAGTTACTTAATACATAAGTTGACCCCTAGTGATGTAAAGTATAGACAAGGGGACAGAACCAGAGGTCCCACACTAACATCACCCCAACACCACTGTGAGGGCGTCCTGCCTCCACCTTCTCTACCACACTGTGTACTCCCAGCCCTGCCCCTGTTTTTCACCCCCTGCAACTGTTACTCCAGCCCGCCACACTGTGTACTCTCAGCCCCTGCCCCTGTGTACTCCACCCCCTGCCACACTTTGTACTCTCAGCCCCTGCCCCCTGTGTCTTCAGCCCCTGCCACACTGTGTCTCAGCCCTCCCCTGTCCCCAGCCCCTGCCCTTGTACCCCCAGCCCCTGCCACACTGTGTACTCCCAGCCCCTCCACACTGTCTCCCCGCCTCTGCCACACTGTGTCTCCCCCCCTGCCAGACTGTGCTCCGGCCTGCCACTGTGTCTCCCGCCCCTGCCACACTGTGTTCCGCCCCCCCGGCCCCCCCTGCCACACTGTGTCTCTACCCCTGCCACACTGTGTCTCCCAGCCCCCCACACTGTGTACTCCACCCCCCTGCCACACTGTGTACTCCCAGCCCCTGCCACACTGTGTACCCCAGCCCCGCACACTTGTACTCCCGCCCTCCACACTGTGTCTCCAGCCCCTGCCACATGTGTCTCCCCCCCCTGCCACACTGTGTAATCTCGCCCCTGCCACACTGTGTTCCAGCCCCTGCCCCTGTACCCCCAGCCCCTAAATGCCCCCACCCTCCCACTGTGTCTCCCAGCCCTCCACACTGTGTACTCCCAGCCCCTGACACACTGTGTACCCCCCACCCCCTGCCACCTGTGACTCCCAGCCTCTGCCACACTGTTCTCTCACCCCCTGCCACACTGTGTCTCAGCCCTCCAACTGTGTACTCAGCCTCTGCCACACTGTGTACTCCCGCCCTGCCACACTGTGTACTTCAGCCTCTGCCACACTGTGTACTTCAGCCCCTGCCACACTGTGTACTTCAGCCCCTGCCACACTGTGTACTCAGCCCCTGCCACCTGTGTACTCTCAGCCCCCCACACTGTGTACTCAGCCCTGCCACACTGTGTACTCCCAGCCCTTGCCACACTGTGTACTCTCAGCCCTGCCACACTGTGTACTCCCAGCTCTTGCCACACTGTGTACTCTCAGCCCCTGCCACACTGTGTACTCCCAGCCCCTCCACACTGTGTACTCTCAGCTCCTGCCACACTGTGTACTCCCAGCCCCTGCCACACTGTGTACTCTCAGCCCCTGCCACACTGTTACCTCAGCCCCTGCCACACTGTGTACTCTCAGCCCCTGCCACTGTACTCCCAGCCTCTGCCACACTGTGTACTCCCAGCCCTGCCACACTGTGTACTCTCAGCCCCCACACTGTGTACTATCAGCCCCTGCCACACTGTGTCTCTCAGCCCCGCCACACTGTGTACTCCCAGCCCCTGCCACACTGTGTACTCCCAGCCCCTGCCACACTGTGTACTCTCAGCCCCTGCCACACTGTCCCCCAGCCCCTGCCACACTGTGACTCCCAGCCCCTGCCACACTGTGTACTCCCAGCCCCTGCCACACTGTGTACTCCAACCCCTGCACACTGTGTACTCCCAGCCTCTGCCACACTGTGTACTCCCAGCCCCTGCCACACTGTGTACTCTCAGCCTCTGCCACACTGTGTACTCCAGCCCCTGCCACACTGTGTACTCCCAGCCCCTGCCACACTGTGTACTCCCAACCCTTGCCACACTGTGTACTCTCAGCCCCTGCACACTGTGTCTCTCAGCCCTGCCACACTGTGTACTCTCAGCCCCTGCCACACTGTTACTCCAGCCCCTGCCACACTGTGTACTCCCAGCCTCTGCCACACTGTGTACTCTCAGCCCCTCGCCACACTGTGTACTCTCAGCCCCAGCCACACTGTGACTCTCAGCCTCTGCCACACTGTGTACTCCAGCCCTGCCACACTGTGTACTCTCAGCCTCTGCCACACTGTTACTCTAGCCCTGCCACACTGTGTACTCTCAGCCCCTGCCACACTGTGTCTCCCAGCCCCTGCCACACTGTGTACTCTCAGCCCCTGCCACACTGTGTACTCCCAGCCCTTGCCACACTGTGTATTATCAGCCCCTGCCACACTGTGTACTCCCAGCCCTTGCCACACTGTGTACTCTCAGCCCCTGTTACACTGTGTACTCCCAGCCCCTGCCACACTGTGTACTCCCAGCTCTTGCCACACTGTGTACTCTCAGCCCCTGCCACACTGTGTACTCAGCCCCTGCCACACTGTGTACTCTCAGCCCCTGCCACACTGTGTACTCTCAGCCCCTGACACACTGTGTACTCCCAGCCCTGCCACACTGTGTACTCCCAGCCCTGCCACACTGTGACTCTCAGCCTCTGCCACACTGTGTATTTCTCAGCCTATGCCACACTGTGTACGCTCAGCCCTGCCACACTGTGTACTCCCAGCCCCTGCCACACTGTGTACTCCCAGCCCCTGCCACACTGTGTACTCCAGCCCCTTCCACACTGTGTACTCCCAGCCCCTGCCACACTGTGACTCGCAGCCCCTGCCACACTGTGTACTCCCAGCCCCTGCCACACTGTGTACTCTCAGCCCCTGCCACACTGTGACTCCCAGCCCCTGCCACACTGTGTACTTCAGCCCCTGCCACACTGTGTACCCCAGCCCCTGCCACACTGTGTACTCCCAGCCCCGCCACACTGTGTAATCTCAGCCCCTGCCACACTGTGTACTCCCAGCCCCACACTGTGTACTCCCAGCCCCTGACACACTGTGTACTCCCAGCCCCTGCCACACTGTGTACTCCCAGCCCTGCCACACTGTGTACTCCCAGCCCCTGACACACTGTGTACTCCCAGCCCCTGCCACACTGTGTACTCCAGCCTCTGCCACACTGTGACTCAGCCCCTGCCACACTGTGTACTCTCAGCCCTGCCACACTGTGACTCTCAGCCTCTGCCACACTGTGTACTCCCAGCCCCTGTCACACTGTGACTCTCAGCCTCTGCCACACTGTGTACTCTAGCCCCTGCCACACTGTGTACTCTCAGCCCCTGCCACACTGTGTCTCTCAGCCCTGCCCCCTGTGTACTCTCAGCCCTGCCACACTGTGTACTCTCAGCCCCTGCCACACTGTGTACTCCCAGCCCTTGCCACACTGTGTACTCTCAGCCCCTGCCACACTGTGTACTCCCAGCCCTGCCACACTGTGTCTCTCAGCCCCTGCCACACTGTGTACTCCCAGCCCTGCCACACTGTGTACTCCCAGCCCCTGCCACACTGTGTACTCCCAACCCTTGCCACACTGTGTACTCTCAGCCCCTGCCACACTGTGTACTTCAGCCCTGCCACACTGTGTACCTCAGCCCCTGCCACACTGTGTACTCGCAGCCCTTACCACACTGTGTACTCTCAGCCCCTGCCACACTATGTACTCGCAGCCCCTGCCACACTGTGTACTGCAGCCCTTACCACACTGTGTACTCGCATCCCTACCACACTGTGTACTCGCAGCCCCTGCCACACTGTGTACTCGCAGCCCTGCCACACCATATAGTACTTCCCGCTCAGATAAGATTAAATATGCGATATTCTGCAAAATTTAAAAGTGAGTGTAATGGGAGCACTAAATTTTATATTGGTCTTTGGATACATAGATTTTTAGGTATACTTAAATATTATATTATATGTAGATTTTACATACACATAACACCTATTTAAGACACATTTAGATTCTGCCGGCCGAAGTGGTAGCTAGCTTATCACGCTCCCATATCCGTCCTGTAGAGGGTAGCGCAAGAGCATATGGACACACAAAAGGCCTAGGAACTAGGCCCAAAAATGGTTACCAGGTGTACATTTCCTTTTAGATCTACAGTTGACTTATCTTAATATCGCTGGTTTCTTATATTCATTTAATAAGTTTTTTTCCCATATTACATAGATTATTATACTATCTCTATATTCCTCGATAATTGGACAATATTCAAGATAATGACCACCGGGCAGGTCACACCTGATCATCACCAGTGTGCCTCAAGACAGTTTAATATATATATTATGTACGCCATACCCATCATGTAGGCGGTAGTCAAAAGACTAAGGAGGTAATCTTTTGGGTCCAAGGACTGGGCCTCAACGTTTTAATAACTAAACAAGTTACAATGGTAATGAAGTGTTTACATGTTCAAGTCTGGTCTCAATCGTAATAAGTAATTTATTCAGATATGAATTAGGTCACACACACACACACACAATAAGTGGTACACCTAAGGGGGTTCAGAGGTCAACGCCCCCGCGGCCCGGTCCATGATCAGGCTCACAGTGGATCAGGGTCTGATCACCCTGGCTGTTACTGCTGGCCGCACGAAAACCGACGTACGAACCACAGCCCGGCTGGTGGTGGTGCCTGTGCCTGTCCAGCGCCTTCTTGAAGACTGTCAGGGGTCTATTGGTAATATCCCTAATGTATGTTGGGAGGCAGTTGAACAGTCTTGGGCCCCTGACACTTGTTGTGTTATTTCTTAGTGTACTCAAGGCGCCCCTGCTTTTCATTGAGGGGATGTTGCACCACCTGCCGAGTCTTCTGCTTTCGTAGGGAGTGATTTCTGTGTGTAGATTTGGAACTAGCTCCTCTAGGATTTTCTCTCCTGCGTTCCAAGGAGTACAGATCAAGAGACTTCAACGTTCCCACTAATTTAGATGCTTTATTGTACTTATACATGCAGTCAAAGTTCTTTGTATATTCTTCAGGTCAGCAATTTCGCCTACCTTGAAAGGGGCCGTTAGCGTACAGCAGAACTCCAGCTTAGAAAGAATGTATCTATCATTGTCATGGTAGATACATTGTTGTGATCTTTGAAAGTGAAATTCTCTGACATTATCACTCCTAGGTCCTTCACATTAGTTTTTTGCTCCGATCCAGTTTCTGTTTCCTCTAGTCTTCCATAGCGTAATTAACTGGTCTTCATTTTATTTCTGCCAAGCAAATTCTGGTATCATCAGCAAAGGACACGGGAGGCCTGGTCGTGGACCGGCCGCGGGGGCGTTGATCCCCGGAATGCCCTCCAGGAATGCCCTCCAGGAATGCCCTCCAGGAATGCCCTCCAGGAATGCCCTCCAGGAATGCCCTCCAGGTAGACGGTGCTGTGGCTTACAACTCTATCTGTGTTAGCTATAAGGATGAGGAAAAAGATGGTAGAGAGTACTGTACCTTGTGGAACAGAGCCTTTCACAGTAGCCGCCTCTTATTTTACTGTTTACTATTATTCAGTGTGTTATATTCTATTTGTTAATAAGTTATCGATCCATCTACCCACTTTTCCTGTTATACTTTAATCACACATTGTGTACTATAACACCATGATCACACTTGTCGAAAGTTTTCGTAGTCTATGTATAATACAGCTTCATTTTGTTTGTCCTCCAGTGCTTCCAAGACCATGTCATAGTGGTCCAGTATTTGGGATAAGTAGGAGTGACTTGCTCTAAACCCATATTTCCCTACATTGAAATTGTTGAGTGTCCAGGTTGGGTGTCCAGGCTGGGTGTCCAGGTGGGGTGTCCAGGCTGGGTGTCCAGGTGGGGTGTCCAGGCTGGGTGTCCAGGTTGTTGGTGATCTTTCTTCTTACAACCATTTCAAATATTTTTATGATGTAGGACATCAGTGCTATCGGTCTGTAGTTCTTTGCAGTTGTTTTACTGTCACCTTAGTAGAGTGTGACTATGTCTGTTGTTGTTAGTGTGTGTGATGACCCCTGTGTCCATGCTCCCTCTCCATAGAATGCTGAAGGCACGCGATAGGGACTTCTTGCAGTTCTTGATGAACACGGAGTTCCATGAGTCTGGGCCTGGGGCAGAGTGCATGGACATGTCATTTATTGCTTTTCAAAGTCCTGTGGTGTTAGGATTATACTAGAAATTTTTAAATTAACCAAATTTTCACTCTCGGTCATAAATTTTTTTTATCAAACCTTAGTCTGTTTAACGGCTCACTAAACGCTGAGTCATACTGGGACTTCAGTATCTCACTCATTTCTTTGCTGTCATCTATATAAGTCCCAGCTCGTGCAAGCAGAGGCCCAGTACTTGCCCTAAATTTGGCATAAGAAAATAAATATACGTATATATATATATATATATATGCAAAAATATCACAGTAAACAGGTGATATCAAAATATGCAAGAAAACCACTATGAAAAAATAGAAGAATTCCAAGCGCTTTCGTGACTACTCACATTATCAAGGAACTATAACAGGAAACATGACAAGAAGGGCTTATATAAGGGGCGAGACTACACCTCACAGTCACATCACACTAACAAAGACTACACCTCACAGTAGCGTAACATCTCACGACTCTGTGAAGAGGAACATAAGAAAGGACCTGAAACTCTTCCCAAGAATTAAGATTAGTCCAATTTATTATTAAATTCTTCCCAAATTTTATTAATTATAAATGAATCCAATTTATATAAACCAAAAGAAATATTCATATTATTTTCAAAACTGCTTTTAATGAAACATGATTCTATTATATTTCTCTCAACCATGGACTTGCTTGATACAACCTTCTCAGCATTTTGAAAATCAATTGGATGGTTAAAATCTTCACATGAATAAATAGAGCATTAGAATCTTGTCCAGTTCTAATGCTATATTTATGTTGTTTTAATCTTAGTTCAAGACTTTTACCAGTTTGACCAAAATAAACTTTATCGCATATTTTACAGGGAATCTTATAGACACATCCGTCAGCATTTTGGGGGGAATTTTTTATCAAAAGTCTTTTTACTGTATCAAGATTTTTAAATACAACTTTGATATTAAAATTCTTAAGAAAGGAAGGCATATCAACCAAGTTTTCATGGTAAGGGAGAACCAACATATTTTTGGTTGAATAAGGTTGGTTGTCCCTTTTTGGATTGTAAAAAGTATTCCTAGCTATTTTAAAAGATTTATCAATTATGTTTCTTGGGTATTTTAAATCATTAGCTATTTCATAAATTTTAGAGATTTCTTCATCTATGAACTCTGGACTACAAATACGTAAAGCTCTCAAAAACATTGAAGAAAAAACCGACACTTTAACTCTATCTTGATGTGAAGAGTAATAGTGTACATAGGAACAATTATTTGTAGGTTTTCTGTAAATTTTAAATTTAAAATCAATGTTACCCTTAATAATAAAAACATCTAGGAAGGGCAATGAGTTATTTACTTCGAATTCAACAGTAAAATTTATAGAATGAGCTAAGCTATTTAATTTAACAAGGAAATGGTTTATATCTACTTCCTTAGGCATAAGGCACAAAATATCATCAACATATCTATACCACTTAGCTCTATTGGGAAGGATAGTGTTAAGCAATCTTGTTTCGAAAAATTCCATATATAAGTTACTAAGAACAGGTGAAAGAGGATTTCCCATTGCCATACCAAACTTCTGAGTGTATTTGTAGTCCAGAGTTCATAGATGAAGAAATCTCTAAAATTTATGAAATAGCTAATGATTTAAAATACCCAAGAAACATAATTGATAAATCTTTTAAAATAGCTAGGAATACTTTTTACAATCCAAAAAGGGACAACCAACCTTATTCAACCAAAAATATGTTGGTTCTCCTTACCATGAAAACTTGGTTGATATGCCTTCCTTTCTTAAGAATTTTAATATCAAAGTTGTATTTAAAAATCTTGATACAGTAAAAAGACTTTTGATAAAAAATTCCCCCCAAAATGCTGACGGATGTGTCTATAAGATTCCCTGTAAAATATGCGATAAAGTTTATTTTGGTCAAACTGGTAAAAGTCTTGAACTAAGATTAAAACAACATAAATATAGCATTAGAACTGGACAAGATTCTAATGCTCTATTTATTCATGTGAGAGATTTTAACCATCCAATTGATTTTCAAAATGCTGAGAAGGTTGTATCAAGCAAGTCCATGGTTGAGAGAAATATAATAGAATCATGTTTCATTAAAAGCAGTTTTGAAAATAATATGAATATTTCTTTTGGTTTATATAAATTGGATTCATTTATAATTAATAAAATTTGGGAAGAATTTAATAATAAATTGGACTAATCAGGTCCTTTCTTATGTTCCTCTTCACAGAGTCGTGAGATGTTACGCTACTGTGAGGTGTAGTCTTTGTTAGTGTGATGTGACTGTGAGGTGTAGTCTCGCCCTTATATAAGCCCTTCTTGTCATGTTTCCTGTTATAGTTCCTTGATAATGTGAGTAGTCACGAAAGCGCTTGGAATTCTTCTATTTTTTCATAGTGGTTTTCTTGCATATATATATATATATATATATATATATATATATATATATATATATATATATATATATATATAATATATATATATATATATATATATATATATATATATATATATATATATATATGTCGTGCCGATTAGGTAAATCTGGTCAATTAGCAAGAACTCATTTAAAATTAAGTCTTTTCTAAAAATTTCTCTTATACGTTTAAAGATATATTTTTTTCATTTATGTTAATGTAAAAATTTATAATTTTGTACCAAGAGAAACTTTGAAAACCTACCTAACCTTATTACAACAAGCGCAATTTAATTTAGAATAACCCAACTAAATATATTTTAGATACGTTAACATTAATTTAATAATAAACAAACACAATGAAATATATTTTTTTCTTTAGGTTCAGAATGATTTTTGCGAAATTATTGCATACACAAATTTTCGCTTGTCTTATATGGCAAGGTGAGCGTTGCTATTTAAGCCAAAATCGCAAGTTTTACCTAATCGGCACGACATATATATATATATATATATATATATATATATATATATATATATATATATATATATATATATATATATTTTTTTTTTTTTTTTTTTTTTTTTTTTTGCTTTAAGATCTGTGCTTCCTGGCTCCTGCATGATTCCTTAACCTTACGTTCGATATTTCCTATTTATCTGGTCAGTGCCAGATAAATAGGAACGTTTCGCCACTATGTGTCGAAACGTTTCCTCATTAATGATACCCAAGTGTTACACATGTCTAATTTCTCTAATAAACTATCTTTGATTGATCCACGCACCTATCCACAGGCCGACCTAAATTATAGAAATGCCTTTCATTTTAGGTTATATTTTAAAAATATACCACTAAATAAATATTTTTGAATATTATACAATGTAGAATAATAGTTTATTTAATGCATTGTATAAGAGTTGATTACCTTTGTATCTAATTGTTCACTAAACTTATTAACACGTGACACAATTCTCTGGCTACGTCTGATTTATTAGTTGTTACCTAACCCTTCACATCTCCAAGCTGCTCCTCCCAGAAATGATCTATATTGACCAGTTTATGCTAACTACATATCATACAATACGTAGAAATCAACACGTCTTAGACTTTTCAATGCTACAGTCAGTGGTCGTTGAGTAAACTTATACTATTTGTGTTGTTGAAGGAACTACAATTCTATTGCAAACACAGGTGTATTATAATCATACAACACTGAACACAGGTGTAGTCTTGTGGTCTGTACACCTGCCCGTAGCACAATTAACCAAGGTAGGACTGACGAACGAGCAAAAGTCAGCAGTGAGTAAATACTTCATATATTTTCTTCACCAAAACAGCATGCAAGTATATGTACAGTGTATATACACTATGTACAAAGCAAATTTGCAAGCAAGAAACAGTGAGAATGTGGGTGACCAGACTTGAGGTAAATCTGATAATGTTGCTTCACAAGTCTCCAACATCGCTGCACAACTCTGGTTGGCTTCCGTGTGACTTGCTGGGTTGAACCAGGCGGTTTAGTATAACAGTGGACCCACGACTGCTATATCCTTAATCTGCTGGTTGGCTGGCCGGGAGGGCAAGCCTATATGGGTGTATGACGTACGCAGAATAAAATCCAACGTACTCTTAGCATGACACAACACCGATGAACCAATGTTACAGAATTACCCGGATGATCACAGTAAGCTAGCTTACTTATTCTCTGTCTGTCTGTCTCTGTCTGTCTGTGTCTCTGTCTGTCTGTGTTGTCTGTCTCTGTCTCTGTTTGTCTCTGTCTCTGTCTCTGTCTCTGTCTGTGTCTCTGTCTCTGTGTCTGTGTCTCTGTCTGTGTCTCTGTCTGTGTCTCTGTCTGTGTCTCTGTCTGTGTCTCTGTCTGTGTCTCTGTCTGTGTCTCTGTCTGTGTCTCTGTCTGTGTCTCTGTCTGTGTCTGTGTCTCTATCTGTGTCTCTGTCTGTGTCTCTGTCTGTGTCTCTGTCTGTGTCTCTGTCTGTGTATGTGTCTGTGTCTCTGTCTGTGTCTCTGTCTGTGTCTCTGTATGTGTCTCTGTCTGTGTCTCTGTCTGTGTCTGTGTCTCTGTCTATGTCTGTGTCTCTGTCTGTGTCTCTGTCTGTGTCTCTGTCTGTGTCTCTGTCTGTGTCTCTGTCTGTGTCTCTATCTGTGTCTCTGTGTCTCTATCTCTGTCTGTCTGTCTGTCTCTGTCTCTGTCTCTCTCTCTCTCTCTCTCTCTCTCTCTCTCTCTCTCTCTCTCTCTCTCTCTCTCTCTCTCTCTCTCTCTCTCTCTCTCTCTCTCTCTCTTTTATACAGGGGTTGACAAGGTTAGGTTAAGGATCCCTACCTTTATTGACAAGCTATTTACAAGTTAAGGATTCCTAACTTTATTGACAAGCTAAGAGCTGTTACCTACATCAGCTCATTTGAAAGCATTTGTATTGTTATGAAACATACAAGTAGGGAACAGGATGAAGTTGGAACCATCTGTGGGCCAGCATTTTCATTTGATCAACTGACTTTATCCTAATGCTGTACGAATGTGTTCCAGACTCGAGTCATCCTGGGGATAAATGATCTCAGATGAAGTGATGTTCTGGAGAAGGTTACAGCCAGAGTGAAGTTGCTGCTTGCTGTCCGTCTTGTGGTATAGAAGCTTCCTTCTCGCTGTCCTCGAAGTGGAGACAAGTGTGGTACTTTGACAATGTTGGTCTTGTACATAGCAGTAAGGCCACCCACAACCCTCCTGTGTTGAAAGCTCTGCTGAAATGACAGATCTATCCAGGATGGGTCCAGGTGAGAGATGAGACGTCTTGCTCTGTTCTCTACTCTGTCAAGCAGTCACATATGAGAGGGGGAAGGGGCAGGCAAACCAAGACAGTGAAGCATACTCAAGGTGTGAGCGTACTTGTGCCTCATACAGAATCTTGCGAAGTGCTGTAAGCTTCCTGGCTGCCTCGTTTGCAAGATTTACTATGTGGTTCTTCATGGTCAGTTTGGAGTCAAATTTAACCCCAAGGATATCAACTTCTTCCCCAGGTACCAACACTCTCCCATTCACTGCACCGGTATTACCATCATAGTGCCTAGAGACCATCTTCATTTGTGTTTTCTCAGGTGCATATGTTACTTGACATCGGTTTCCCCAAACTCATACAGTTCTTAGCTGGTGATTAATGTAGCTTAGAGCAGCTGGCATTTCTTTTCTTGGATAAGTGAATGTCAGAGTACAGTCGTCTGCATATGCATGGGATTCTGGGATGAGATGAAGGTCATTGAAGTAGACATTCCATAACAATGGTCCCAGCACACTTCCTTGTGGAACACTTGCCCCAATAGGATGTCTTGCTGATTCGGTTCCATTGAGAACTAACCTTAGTGATCTACCATGAAGGTAATCACTGAGAAGATATAGTGTAGAGCCTGCAATTCCCAGTGCTTGCAGTTTTGCCAAGAGGCCCTGGTGCCACACTCGGTCAAAAGCACCAGCAATGTCCAATGCTACCACACAGCTGACTTTGGATTCATCCAGTGACTGGTGACATTTAGTGGAGAGGTTTAACAACAGATCAGCAGCAGAGTAACCTTTCCTGAAGCCATATTGACGGTCACAAAGTAGTGAGTGATAGTCAAAAAACTCTGTCATTTGTCTTGAGATTATTGTCTCAAGGATCTTGCTAGTAATTGACAGGAGTGACACTGGTCTGTAGTTGCTGATTTCTGCTCTGCTCTTCTTTTTGTGATCAGGGACTACATTTGCCTCTTTCCACAGAGAAGGCCATTTACACTGTACTAGGCAGGGGTAAAAGATGCGAGTTAGAGGTGCTGGGCCCACAGCCTTTTCTTGGTCAAGCGATTTAAGAAGGAAATGCACCTCCTCCTGCCTTATTGTCACCACTAACAGTTTTGACACAGTTCTTGCATCTAGCCAAGGAGGGTCCCTTGCTGGATCGGGAACTTGCATTTTGGTAGCAAAGTGTTCGGCAAAGAGGTCCGCTTTCTCTTGACTACTAGTAGAGGTGGTCCCATCCTGTCTATTTAGAGGTGGAATGAGTTCATCAGGCAGATAACCTTGTCTGTACTTGACCAGGGACCACCAGGTTTTAGAGCCTACTCTTCCTGATACTAGCTTTCTTTTTGTGTCCACCTTCCATTTAGCGATGGACCACTTTTGAACTTCACCCATATGCCTACAGGATTGTGTGCAAGTTCCTGTTATAGTTGGTAGGATGTCTCTTATGCCTTCGTCATGCCTTGACCTTAGCAGTAGCAGCCTCTCTACAACGAAAGCCAAACCAAGGCTGATCTGTAGGCTTCGTCACATACTGCCGGTGAGGGATGTGTTCTTGTTGTAGATTAAGGATTTGTCCAGTAAAGACTTCACTTGGATGTCAACATCCCCTTGGAGAAGAGCATTCCACTCGGTGGTGGCAGCTCACAGCAAAGTGCTGGCCAACTAACTTCCCTTAAAGGCAGATAATGAACATTTCTCCTTATTTTTGATCATTTAATATTCTATCAAGCTTGTTCTTCAATAGTTTTAAGAAAGGTTAGCCAATGTCTCCTTCCCTCTCCGTCTACTGCCTCTCCATCCCTCTCCGTCTACTGCCTCTCCATCCCTCTCCGTCTACTGCCTCTCCATCCCTCTCCGTCTACTGCCTCTCCATCCCTCTCCGTCTACTGCCTCTCCATCCCTCTCCGTCTACTGCCTCTCCATCCCTCTCCGTCTACTGCCTCTCCATCCCTCTCCGTCTACTGCCTCTCCATCCCTCTCCGTCTAATGCCTCTCCATCCCTCTCCGTCTACTGCCTCTCCATCCCTCTCCGTCTACTGCCTCTCCTTCCCTCTCCGTCTACTGCCTCTCCATCCCTCTCCGTCTACTGCCTCTCCATCCCTCTCCGTCTACTGCTCTTCTTACTTCTCCGTATACTGCTCTTCTTCCTTCTCCGTCTACTGCTCTTCTTCCTTCTCCGTATACTGCTCTTCTTACTTCTCCGTATACTGCTCTTCTTCCTTCTCCGTCTACTGCTCTTCTTCCTTCTCCGTCTACTGCTCTTCTTACTTCTCCGTATACTTTATTTCTTCCTTCTCAATAGTGATAGCTGCTCTTCTTCCTTCTCCTATACTGCTCTTCTTACTTCTCCGTCTACTGCTCTTCTTCCCTCTCCGTCTACTGCTCTTCTTCCTTCTCCGTCTTGCATCTTTTTTCCCTTTTCCGTCTACTGCTCTTCTTCCTTCTCCATCTACTGTCTTCTTACTTCTCCGTATACTGTCTTCATCCTTCTCGTTTACTGCTTTCTTCCTTCTCCGTCTCATTGTTCTTCCTTCTCGTCCTGTCTTCTTCCTCTCCGTCTACTGTCTTCTTCCTTCTCCGTCTCTGCTCTTCTTCCTTCTCCGTCTACTGCTCTTCTTCCTTCTTCGTCTACTGCTCTTCTTCCTTCTTCGTCTACTGCTCTTCTTCCTTCTCTGTATACTGCCTCTTCTTCCTTCTCCGTCTACTGCTCTTCTTCCTTCTCCGTCTACTGCTCTTCTTCCTTCTCCATCTACTGCTCTTCTTCCTTCTTCGTCTACTGCTCTTTTTCCTTCTCCGTATACTGCTCTTCTTCCTTCTCCGTATACTGCCTCTTCTTCCTTCTCCGTCTACTGCTCTTCTTCCTTCTAAGTCTACTGCTCTTCTTCCTTCTCCATATACTGCCTCTTCTTCCTTCTTTGTATACTGCTCTTCTTCCTTCTCCGTATACTGCTCTTCTTCCTTCTCCGTATACTGCTCTACTTCCTTCTCCGTCTACTGCTCTTCTTCCTTCTCCGTATACTGCTCTACTTCCTTCTCCGTCTACTGCTCTTCTTCCTTCTCCGTATACTGCTCTTCTTCCTTCTCCGTCTACTGCTCTTCTTCCTTCTCCGTCTACTGCTCTTCTTCCTTCTCCGTCTACTGCTCTTCTTCCTTCTCCGTATACTGCCTCTTCTTCCTTCTCGTCTACTGCTCTTCTTCTTTCTCCGTCTACTGCTCTTCTTCCTTCTCCGTATACTGCTCTTCTTCCTTCTCCGTCTACTGCTCTTCTTCTTCTCCGTTTACTGCTCTTCTTCCTTCTCCGTATACTGCTCTTCTTCCTTCTCCGTCTACTGCTCTTCTTCCTTCTCCGTATACTGCCTCTTCTTCCTTCTCTGTCTACTGCTCTTCTTCCTTCTCCGTATACTGCCTCTTCTTCCTTCTCCGTCTACTGCTCTTCTTCCTTCTCCGTCTACTGCTCTTCTTACTTCTCTGTATACTGCTCTTCTTCCTTCTCCATATACTGCTCTTCTTCCTTCTCCGTATACTGCTCTTCTTCCTTCTCCGTATACTGCTCTTCTTCCTTCTCCGTATACTGCTCTTCTTCCTTCTCCGTATACTGCTCTTCTTCCTTCTCCGTATACTGCTCTTCTTCCTTCTCCGTATACTGCTCTTCTTCTTCTCCGTATACTGATCTTCTTCCTTCTCCGTCTACTTCTCTTCTTCCTTCTCCGTATACTGCTCTTCTTCCTTCTCCGTATTCTGCTCTTCTTCCTTCTCCGTATACTGCTCTTCTTCCTTCTCCGTATACTGCTCTTCTTCCTTCTCCGTATACTGCTTTCTTCCTTCTTCTACTGCTCTTCCTTCTCATACTGCTCTTCTTCCTTTCCGTATACTGCTCTTCTTCCTTCTCCTTCGTTCTTTCCACTGCTCTTCTTCCTTCTCCGTCTACTGCTCTTCTTCCTTCTCCGTCTACTGCTCTTCTTCCTTCTCCGTCTACTGCTCTTCTTCCTTCTCCGTCTACTGCTCTTCTTCCTTCTCCGTATACTGCTCTTCTTCCTTCTACGCCCACTGCCTTCCAACCCCCCCCCCCGCCATCCTCAAGCAACACTTCATAAGAACATAAAAAAGGAGGAAACTGCAGCAGGTTTACTAGCCCATACTTGGCAGGTCCTTCTCAACCTACATCCCACAAACAAAAATATTCGCCCAACCCATTTTCAAGACTCCCCAGGGAATAAGCTTTGAAAAGATTATTAACGCAAGTGTAACTCCAACTTAATTATGCTACCCCACCACACACCCCAAGCCAGTTATATACATGCTCTGGTTACTACCCCACCACACACCCCAAGCCAGTTATATACATGCTCTGGTTACTACCCCACCACACACCCCAAGCCAGTTATATACATGCTCTGGTTACTACCCCACCACACACCCCAAGCCAGTTATATACATGCTCTGGTTACTACCCCACCACACACCCCAAGCCAGTTATATACATGCTCTGGTTACTACCCCACCACACACCCCAAGCCAGCAGTATACATGCTCTGGTTACTACCCCACCACACACCCCAAGCCAGCAGTATACATGCTCTGGTTACTACCCCACCACACACCCCAAGTCAGCAGTATACATGCTCTGGTTACTACCCCACCACACACCCCAAGCCAGCTATATACATGCTCTGATATGTTCAACCCTGTACACGCGTCCGTCTTGTTCCGTGTTTTTTCGTGTTTTTCGTGGTCTCCTTTACGTGCTAGAACCTTAAAACTGTGCCAGTGATCTTATAGGATACATCCCTCCAGTGCTCGCAACAAACCATGCAGAAAACACTTATACAGAGTCAAAAACAAGGGAATTAGTGTGCCAGAACATAGTGCCATAAAGCCAGAGGGGAACTTAAGTGCCGTGTGAAATAACAAAACAGAACGTTTATTTGTCAGAGGAAGGAAAGTCTCCCTGAAAATAGGGTGAAGATAGATCTGTATAGTGAATATATCAGTGGCGCCGTAGTATACAGATAAGTTAATAGATGTTAAAGTGAAAACAAAGGCGGAAGTGTAGGCCTAACGAGTTTCGTGTTTGAAATCAGTTGCCAGCGGCCGCCGGGTCCTTACCACGCAAGTCATGTATTGATAATTTTAAACTGTTAGTATACCTGACCAAAATCTAGTGATTACATTGATATAAAAATCTATGAAATACGAAAAGGGGCACAATCCTGAGGAAATACGTAATTTGTCCAGCTGAAAAATACGATAAACAAGTGTCGAGTTGTGAGTTGTCAGTGAACGATTTCAACAACATAAGTCCGTATATCTTCCAGTCATCATAGAAAAAACCAGCAGTGTTGTGGTGTAGGAAAAAAAAAAAAACTAAACCCAGTAGAGTGAATCATAAGTGCACGGAAACATAAGAACATAAGAACATAAGAAAGGAGGAACACTGCAGCAGGCCTGTTGGCCCATACTAGGCAGGTCCTTCACAATCCGTCCCTCTAACAGAATATTTGCTCAACCCAATTTTCAATGCTACCCAAGAAATAAGCTTTGACAATTCTACCCACTCATGCTGAGTCCCACTCAAATCCAACCCTCTCACTCATGAATTTATCCAACCTAAATTTGAAACTACCCAAGGTCCTAGCTTCAATAACCCTACTAGGCAGACTGTTCCACTCATCAACTACCCTATTTCCAAACCAATACTTTCCTATATCCTTTCTAAATCTAAACTTATCTAACTTGAATCCATTATTGCGGGTTCTCTCTTGGAGAGATATCCTCAAGACCTTATTTATATCCCCTTTGTTAATACCCATTTTCCACTTGTATACCTCGATCATGTCTCCCCTCATTCTACGTCTTACAAGTGAATGTAATTTTAGGGTCTTCAATCTTTCTTCGTAAGGAAGATTTCTAATGCTATGTATTAATTTAGTCATTCTACGCTGAATGTTTTCTAACGAATTTATGTCCATTCTGTAATATGGAGACCAGAACTGAGCTGCGTAATCTAGGTGACTGAGCTGTGTAATCTAGGTGACTGAGCTGCGTAATCTAGGTGAGGCCTTACTAATGAGTAATCTAGGTGAGGCCTTACTAATGAAACCCAGGTGTTAAAGCGGGGTGAGGTTTACCAGGGTGCCAGAAGTAAACAGGGTGCCAGAGGTAAACCAGGGTGCCAGAGGTACGGCCGCCGTACAGTAGGAGCTGCCAGAAGGACCGGTTTTTATCTCCAACACGCAAGTTATACTTTTGTACCATACCGATCATTATTACTCTGTTTAATCATCTTCCAGTGATCTGTCTCGCGTAACCCAGACAATCCCTACAGGATTCATTAAATAAGTGACACTGGATCTCGTCAGATCCAAGAAATAAGGGAACCATTGACTGGATTCAAAACTGGTATCCGAGTCCGGATTCAATAAGCGGACGGAGTTTTAGGGGACCTTATCAAACACCCAAACAATAACAGTAAGAATAACTTTTACGAGGTAAGATTGTCCAAACACTTACACAGAAATAAAGTTGAATTTGAATTTGAATTGCTCAAAAATCGAAGAATTCAAGAATAACCCTAGAAAGCTCTGGCAACAACTAAAACAGTTGGGGTATAGCCATAAACCCGTATAGATAGATATAACATAGTACTAAATGTCGATAACGAGGTATGCCACGAAACAACTAAAGTGGCAAATTGTTTTAATTCATACTACACAACTGTCGCATCAACACTAGTAAGTAAGCTACCAGCTGCATCAAATACCTTTAACACAGACTCTGATAAATTTAAAACATACTATACCAATAAAGGAGTAACTCCAAACAGTTGTCGACTAGTAAGTGTATCTCATGACTTCGTGCAAAAAGAACTAAGCAGGTTAAACCCGACTAAGAGGACCGGCCCAGATAACATCCCGTCTAAGTTCCTAAAAGATGGTGCCTCTGAACTGGCAATCCCCATTGCTCACATAATAAATTTATCCATCACCACTAATACAGTACCAGAGGGGTTCAAGGAGGCCAGAGTTACTCCTATCTTCAAGAAAAATAGTAGGTCTGATGTCAGCAACTATAGGCCTGTTAGTATACTCAGTGTAATATCCAAAATTTTAGAGAGGGCGGTGTACTGTCAAGTAGTTAAATATCTTAGTGACAACAACATTCTTCATAGTTACCAATCAGGCTTTAGGAGATCTTACTCAACCGACACCTCCCTAATTAATCTGATGGATTACATGAGAACTGAAATATCGATAGGGAACCTCATAGGAATGGTAACTTTAGACTTGCAAAAAGCCTTCGATACTGTCAACCACAATGTATTATGTAAGAAACTTTAAGCTATCGGCATAGGTTTCATAGACTGGTTTAAGTCCTATCTTAACAATAGGAAACAAATTGTCAAAATCAACAAAACAGAATCAGAACCACTGCCGATAGCATGTGGAGTTCCCCAAGGTAGTATTTTGGGTCCCTTATTATTCCTGTGTTATGTAAATGACATGCCCATCAGTGTCAAGTGCAAACTCCTACTGTATGCGGATGACAGTGCTCTGTTAGTGTCAGGTAAAGACCCACAAGATATAGCAAATGTATTAACACTGGAACTGGAGTCCTGCAGCAAATGGTTAGTAGACAACAAACTATCCTTACATCTCGGGAAAACAGAAGCCATACTCTTTAGCACGAAATATAAACTGAGATGGGTAAATAATTTTAATGTCCGGTGTAATGGGGAATCCATCACTTCAGTTTCCTCAGTAAAATATCTGGGAATCCCCTTTGACCCATGCATGTCAGGAGAATTGATAGGGAACAGTGTAGTAAAGAAAGCGAATGCCAGACTGAAGTTCCTGTACAGACAAGCACAGTGTCTACCTACTGAGGCTCGCACGACCCTATGTCAAGCCCTTATACAATGTCATATGGACTATGCTTGTTCTTCACGGTACTCTGCCTTGACAAAAAAAACTAGATTCCCACGAGGCCTCACAACTGGACGTGCACTTAAAAAACTCATGGACCAGGGTAACACTGCTGACATTGATGAGGTCTGCTATTTATATGATTTTTTTTTCATTATGCTGAGAAACTAAGCCAGATTCCAGGACTTCTATAATGGATCAGTCCTCGTATAAACTTAATATTTTTAGCTGGAATATTGCATCACTTAGAAAAAGACTTCCTGACCTTCATCATAAAGTAACCACCGAACCCATTGATATTGTGTGTCTACAAGAGTGCAGAGTCCCTGAAAAATCCCAGCCCCCTAAATTGCCATCATTTGTTGCATATAACCTCAAATCTACTAACTCTTGTGCTCTATATATTAAAAAATCACTTCCCCATCAACTTCTCACACATAAGAAAACAGAGGGACTGCAATACCATGGTGTTAGGATTTATATTGGGAACTCTGCTCTCAACATATTTAATTTGTATGCTCCTGCTGATAAGTTCAATTACTTGGAGCTCCCAACTTGTGCTCAGTCTGAGCCTACTCTTATAATTGGAGATTATAATGCAAGACACAAAAACATTGGAAGCTCACAGTTTGGTAATCGTAATGGTAACCAACTGTTGTCACTGTTAAACAGTCATGATAATGTGCAAATTGTAGGTGACCTTGAACCCACACATATCTATGGAGGCATCCTTGATCTGTGTCTTGGCTTCAACATTACTTCTGCCAGCTGTGAGTCTACCATTGTATCAGATATATCATCAGACCATTTCCCAAGGCTAACCTCACTAGATATAGGTAATACTATCCTTCCTGGTGGAATATTCAAACGGAAACGTTTTAATGTTCCCCCTGATCAATATGAGGACTTTGTTGCACATGTGACTGACTGGTATAATTCCTATGAGTGTTCCTCTGTTGAGACCTTTAACAATGACCTTGTGAGCAGTATTCAGAACTACTTAGAGCCGCCTCAAAAACCTCCTGGAACTCTTAACCCAACCAACTTCCATAACAATCATACCTCCTATAATAACCATACTTATTACAATGATCTTAAACTTCGAACACTGAAACGTACTGCTCGCAGAATAGGCCTAGCCTATAGAATACATCGTACCCCTGGAATGCTGAGACTCTTTCAAACTGCCCTTGCTGCTGCCAGAGAGCGTATGACAGAGCTGCGGCAAACTGACTGGGAAAAATTTGTCAATGGTCTCAATGCTCACACCCCACTTAGCCGAGCATGGAGGGACATAAATAGAATTAAGGGTAACAGAACCGGTCAGATTGCGCACCCTCATCCCTTACATAGGGCGAATGAGCTAGTCAGTGCTTGGGCTGTTACATCAAGCTATGAAAATCTTTCCAGTACCACACAGGCGAAATTAAAAGACAAATATGATGCTAGGGAGAGACTTGTTTGTTTTATGCTCAGCAAGGAAGATGACTGTAACATTCCTTTCACTGACTTTGAACTTGATGCAGCACTAACTAAAGGCAACTCCACGTCGCCTGGTGAGGATGGTATTACCTACAATATACTAAGATTGCTGTGTCGAGTACCAGGAAATCCTTTACTCGAATTATACAACATGAGCTATGTAACTGGGGAGCTTCCTAAATCTTGGACCAACAGCCTCATCATTCCCATTCCTAAGCCCAATCAACCAAATTCATTTCGCCCAATATCTCATACTAGCTGCTTATGTAAAACATTTGAGAGGATGATTCTTAATCGTCTCATGTACAGAATCAAACAAGTTTTGTCCCCCCGGTTGCATGGTTTCATGCATGGAAGGAGTGTGCACCATTGCATAGCCACCTTTCTCACCCTGCACACTGACAGCTCATACACTACCTTCCTTGACCTTAAATCTGCTTTTGATGTTGCCAACAGACATGTAATCATTAGTGAACTTGCCAGAATGGATGTTGGAGGATGGCTTCTCCACTGGATTAAAGATTAAAGGCTACCTGTCCAACAGAAAGTCTTCTGTGTTGTTCCAGGGGCATAGAAGTATAACTAAAGACTTTGAATTAGGAACCCCACAGGGAGGTGTGCTCAGTCCCACTCTATTCAATATTCTAATTAATGCCTTACTTAATGCTATGCCTAGCCATCCCCATCATTATATGATCAGTTTCGCCACCGGATTCTCCAACACACAAAACATCTTTAACCATGTACTAGCCTCGTGTGAGGACCTGGAGTTGATAATCTCTACTGATAAAACAAAGATACTCAATAGGCGTCCTCCTCGACAGAGAGGCACAGTTCGCCAGATCCAGTTGCATGATGGGTCTCTTCTAGAATATGTAAACAGATACAGGTATCTAGGCTTTGAGGTCCCACTACTTGGACCTGTTGTAACGAGACTTTGTCGTCAATACAAAGAAAGGCTGAGAGCACTTAGAGTTGTGGCAGGGTTTCACCCCAGGTATGGTACTAATGTTAAAATTGTGAAAATGATGTATCTTGCTTATATTACATCATTGGTTGATTATGCTGCGCCACTACTTGCTCTTGTGTCTGACTGGAAGCTTGGAGGGCTGGAAAAACTGCAGAACGAAGCAATGAGGATCATTTTAGGATGCCCTCGTACTGCCAAAATTTGAAATATGCAGAAAGAACTTGATATTCCAAGCATCAGAGATCGTGTTACTGAAAGAAATATCCTAATTGGGGTTAATATGCTCAGGCAAGCCCATTCAAACCCCTGCACAGAAACCCTCCAAACTTTCCTCAGCACTGGTGAACATCCCTCCAGATGGATCGAAAAAACTGGAACCGACCTCCGCATGAATCAGATACATAATCTGTGGCAAGTAAGGCAACAGCGGCACTTCTCCGCTCCATGGAATATTACCCCATTCCAAACTACCATCCCTCCATTTTCCCCCAAACTACTTCTTAAATCACAACCAAAGCTTCGCCTTGAAGCCAAACATGATGCCTTAAGCTGTATTGATAATTTAGCCAAACAGCACACTCTCTCACAAATTATTTACGTTGATGGTTCTGTTCACCAATCCACTGGTGCAGCTGGTAGTGCTGCTGTTGTCATACACTGGTGCAGCTGGTAGTGCTGCTGTTGTCATACACTGGTGCAGCTGGTAGTGCTGCTGTTGTCATACAGAGTGATGGCTCTCTTAAAGAAATTGGAGCACGCATCAATAACTGGGCCTCTACCCTTCAGACAGAACTGTTTGCCATACTCCTTGCACTCAAATGCGTCCATGTATCTAAGGTTGACTCTTTAATTGTAACTGATTCTCTGTCATCCATAAATGCTCTCAACTCATCAAGTATAACTTGTAGCATGCTTGTGTCAGAAGCCAGACACAGGTATGGTAGGATTGTGGATAGTAGAGTCAGAGTGCACATGCTGTGGATTCCATCTCACATTGGTCTTTATATAGATGATAGAACTGATAAATTAGCTAAGTTTTATGCTTTCAAAGAAGGGGTAGATTACAATCTTGGCTTGTCAGTTAGCACTTTGAGAACAATAATACGAAAAGAACTAGAACTGAATTTTATTGACTTAAGACTCAGGGAGATTGACACCAGTCAGTCCATCTATCATCATTCTATCATGCAGGAGGAGCCACATGTCTATGGTGCATCCAACAAAATAAGCAGACTCTTGGATGTCACTACCGCCCGCCTCCGGCTGGGTTACAAGTATCTTTGGCAGGTTAAATCACCACCACCAGATGTAGACCAAACAAGATGTAAACTTTGCCAGTTGGATTATTGTCACACCCTGCGTCATTATGTATTGGAGTGCGTCACACCCTGCGTCATTATGTACTGGAGTGCGATAAAATTAATGAATTCAGAGACAACTCACTCAGAAATATTCAAGATATGTCAAAGTATTTTATCCACAGTGGTATATTACAGACCATTCTGGAAAAATACCCTGACTTTGCTCCCTGTAAATAAAGCATTGCCACGTGTGTGTGTTAGTTACCATTTTGTCCTAGGCACATGTCGATTAGACACTAGGCCTGTTGTATGTATGTGTGTGTGTGTGTATGTGTAACGAAACACTTCGAAATGTTTCGGCCCCGCCGGGAATTGAACCCGGGCCCTGCGTGCGTAAATCAAGAGCGCTAGCCACCATGCCATCGGGGCGTGCGTGTATGTATGTGTGTGTGTGTGCGTGTTGATTGCCATTTTGTCCTATGCACATGTCGATTGAATGCTGGGCCTGTTGTGTACTCACCTAATTGTACTCACCTAATTGTGGTTGCAGGGGTCGAAACTCAGCTCCTGGCCCCGCCTCTTCGCTGTCTGCTACTGGGTCTCTGCTCTCCCTGCTCCATGAGCTTTATCATACCTCGTCTTAAAACTATGTATGGTTCCTGCCTCCACTATATCTTTCTCTAGACTATTCCACTTCCTGACTACTCTGTGGCTGAAGAAATGCTTCCTAACATCCCTTTGACTCATCTGAGTCTTCAGCTTCCAGTTGTGTCCCCCTTGTTTCTGTGTTCCCTCTCTGGAACATCCTGTCACTGTCTACCTTGTCAATTCCCCGCAGTATTTTGTATGTCGTTATCATGTCTCCTCTGACCCTTCTTTCCTCCAGTGTTGTTAGTCCTATTTCCCTCAACCTTTCTTCATAAGACAGACCCCTGAGTTGTGGAACTAACCTTGTCGCAAACCTTTGCACTTTCTCTAGTTTCTTTACGTGCTTGACCAGGTGTGGGTTCCAGACTGGTGCTGCATACTCTAGTATGGGCCTGACGTACACGGTGTACAGTGTCTTGAACGATTCCTTGTTAAGGTAACGGAACGCTAACCTTAGGTTTGCCAGTCGCCCATATGCTGCCGCAGTTATCTGGTTAATGTGTGCCTCCGGAGACGTGCTTGGCGTTATACTCACTCCTTTGCCGAGGTTTGTAGCCTTTGTCTGCCTAGCTTGTACTCTGTCAGCGGTCTTCTTTGCCCTTCTCCGATCCTCATGACTTTGCATTTGGAGGGATTGAATTCGAGAAGCCAATTGCTAGACCAGATGTCGAGCTTGTCCAGGTCTGTTTGCAGCCCTGCCTGGTCCTCTTCCGATGTGTGCGTGTGTGTGTGTGTGTATGTATATATATGTGTGTGTATGTGTATGTGTGTGTGTATGTGTGTATGTGTATATGTAAGTGTGTATGTATATGTGTGTGTGTGTGATCCAACAATAAAATTTGCACCAAGAACTCATTACAGTTGTGACTGGGTGTAGACTAGTGAAGTGTTCATTGCTTTATAATTTGTTCATGATTGTAACCATGTATAAACGTAAGTAAGTAAATTTACTTACATGTTTCATTACCTTTGTAACTTGTGAGTTCATTACCTTTGTAGCTTGTTAGTTCATTACCTTTGTAACTTGCTCAGCTATCAAAACTTTGAGGTCCAGTCCCTGGACCCATTATGTACCTCTGTAATGTTTTGACTACCGTCCACAGGATGGATATGGGGGGCATAATAAAGATATCAAACTAACTGCCTTAATCTGAGATTCAAACAGTTGATATGTATCTTTTCTGGTCTTATAATTTTATTAGAGTTCTTCTTGAATGAAGTCTGGTCATGATGTGTAAGTTAAATTCTGTACAGGTTGACTTGTACTAAGTTGTTGCAGTAGTTTTTGTCAGTCTACTTTTATCTCGCTGTATATCAGTGGTATACATCACCTCCAAGATGAAGAATTACATACAGGTATAGTACAAATAACTCGCTATGTATATGACATCTTTAATCTTTGGCTTCATTTCTCAAGACTCTTCCAACTATTTCTCGATGTCCTTATTAATCTTGTGCCTTCCATCAAGTTTAGAGCTGAATGGGAATCTAACTCTTTGCTTCCTTTCCTTGATGTTCATGTCCACCGCTCGGGTACAGGTTTTTCTTTTTCCGTTTATCACAAGCTTATGCACAGTGGCATCTACATTCATTACATTTCTAACCAATTCTCCATATGTCAACAAAGTGTCATTTCTTTTTCTGGTGCCCAACGCATTTGAGACCCTCAGTTCCTTGAATCGGAAATTTCCACTCTTCGTAATTCATTTTCCCGTCTTGGCTTCCCTTTCGATTTCATAAACTCTCTCTTCTCATGTGCTAAACGGTCTTTCGTCTCTCTCAGTCTATCTACTCCTGGGAAATCTGCTCTCTGCCTTCCATATATTTCCAGTTTTTCTAATCTCAACTATTCTCTCTTTTCCTTAGACTCCAAACTTAATTTTCACCAAATTTACATCCTTCACAGTAATCTAGTTCGTACCTCTCCTCCTGCTGTAGATGACTCTGGTGTCTACTCTATTGCATCCTCCTCTTGTCCTCTTTAGCACTTTGGAGAAACTGGCCATTCTCTTTCTGAGAGATTGAAAACAGAAAAAAAAGGTTAGCCATGCTATTGTCTGGTCCTCAGCTAAAACTGTCTACCCTTCTTCTAGCCTTCACAGTCGCCGTCTTGTTGAGATTAGATTTTTAGATTTTGCCACCGAAGTGGATTGTTTATTGTGCACCCCATATCCATCCTGTGGACAGTAGTGCAAGAGCATATGGATAAACAAAAGGCCCAGGAACTTGGCCCCAAAAGGGTTAACAGGTGTACATTTGGATTTATATCTACATATCTACAGTTCACTTATCTGTTACAAGCAAATTTAGGAAATTTGCTTAGTATATCTGGTATCTTATTTTCATTAATAAGATATCTTGACATGTCACATAGGTTATTGGTCAAAGAGACATTCGGGTGTGTGTTGATAATCCTTTATTTAGATACAACATAGCGAATGCTCCTAACTGCAAAGAAACAAAGTACACAAATTAGGATGCACAACCTGACTAAATAAGCGCACATTGTACCTCCTAGTCTTAATATATCATTAATGTTCACTGTATGGACGGAAATCTATAGTGGGTGTGCAGTGCCTCTCCCTACATAACACGTAATTACTGACTTACATATTAGGAAGGTAATACGTGTGCATCTGCCCCACGCTCAGTTTGTTTACACCCGAATTTCTCTGCCTCACCTACAGGCGGCGCATGGGTGCCGCCAACCCGCCATATTTGACTCACTCTGTGTCACGTCATCTACATCCCACATCCCCCATTTTCAGCAGGAAACTCCTCACTCTGTGACGTAATCCCGTAGGTATGTCGGCGGACATCTATCTCTGCGTTGTCTTTGAGGTCCTGGCTCTTCTGCCTGTGGGACTGCCTGGTCCATGCACTCTATGGGTGGGTTCGGGTTCGTTGCTGTGCTGTGCAACTGTGGAGGTGTAGCTGCTGAGTCGGCATTGGGCGCCTGAGGCAGCTCGCAGTCCTGTACCACACAACTGGCTGGCGTGGATGAGACGTCGGGAGGCTGATGACAAGTATATGGTGATGACACGGGTTGGTTGATATTGACCAGCCCCTGGATGTGGCGCAGGAACAGCCGATTCCGCAAAGTAAGCCAACCCGAGCCATCCACCTTGACCAAGTATTGGTCATACGGCTTTGTTTCCACTATCACACCGGTCCTGTCCCATCTCGTGCTGTGATTCCCTGTCTGGTTTTGCAGAACCACCCGATTACCGGGCGCTAAGGGGGGAAGCTGCCGGGTGTGGTGCTGTAAATCATCAACTTGCTTGGCGAACCTCAGTTGGAGGGCCTCTTCTTGCATGCCCCACGTTTGATGCCACACTGGGTGAATCAATGGGTTGGTGAATACTGCCTCGGTGTTGAGGCTGCCATTCGAGTCTGTGTGCGATGTCAGTAAGCGCTTCATAGACTTGACAGCAACCTCCGCCCTCTCGTTGGACTGCGGGTGGTACGCTGATGACAGGCGATGTCTCACGTCCCACCGTTGTAGAAGTGACGTCGTTTCCTTTGCAGTGAACTCTGGGCCTCCATCTGTGCTCAATTCTACAGGTATGCCAAACTTTGCAAAGTAATTGAGAAGGGCTGTGATGAAGCCCTTTGCGCTTGACTTAGATGCAACAACGTGCAGCCAGCCACTGAACCTGTCCACAATGACCAAGTACCCAATGCCGCGCAACATGCAGAAGTCAGCGGCAATGGCTTGGAAGGGGTTGCTTTGGTACGCATGGTTGTACTGGCAGCATGCATGGTTGGGAAGGTGACATTCCCCAGCAAGCATGGCACCTGGACCGTGTGCCCTCGATATCTCTGGTGATGCCGGGCCAAAAAATGGTGCCTAATGCCCTACTGTGCATGCGACTTGTGCCTTGGTGAGCAGCATGAAGTGTCCGTAGTACCTCATTCCGAAGTGCTTGTGGTATCACGATCCTGTGGTCCATCATGATGACTTCGTCCACGAGAGATAATCTGTCGTGGTACTGACAGTATGGTTGCAGTTCCTCCGGTAAGGCATCGCAGGATGGTGGGAACCCAAACTCGACTAGTGGCATGAGCAATTGGTGGTCATGGTCTGCAGAGGTGCCCCTCTTGACTCTCTCCCATGTGACAGCGTCGAGCGATTCTGCAGATGATCTTGCCACACCCACAAGTAGTGCCTCCAGGTCATCATGGGTACCTGCCAGAAGCCGGACAGGGGACAGAGCACACAACTCGCTGGCTGTGTCCATCGGGTCTGTAGCTGACGGATATCGAGACGTTGCATCTGGCACTGCCAGGTACGTGCACAATCTGGTACTGCCACATGAGGGTGCGCTGTTTGAGTCTGAAGAGCCTCGGATTGGTGATGTCATCTAGTGCCTGATCCCCAAGAATTTTCACGAGCGGCTTGTGGTCGGTCATTATGATGAGATCCCAGCACCCCATGGTGAAGAAGCGGCTATCCTCCAGTGCCCATGCAACAGCTAAGGCTTCTCCCTCAATCGGTGCATACCACTTCTCGGCATCCCTTAAGCGAGACCCAGCCAGTGTTATCTTCCACCCGTCTGCACAACACCCGGGAATAGTACTGTCACAGCTGCAATGTTTCTGGCGTAGCCAATATCCCACCCCCGTTCTAGACCAGTCGAGGTTGAGGCACGTCTGCTTGCTGGGGTCGAATATCTCGACCCTTGTCGCGATCTCATTGATGATTGCCTCTTTCGAGCGATGTAATGCCTCTTCCAGTTCTGAGTCCCATTTAAAGCTGACCTTAGGGCTAAGGAGTGGTTAGAACGGTGCCATCATGTCCGTGGTCCTACCATAGTGTGACAACTGGTTAACAAACCCAAACCAGGCCCGCACATCCGTAATGTTGGAGGGTCTGGGAAATGTCGCGATAGCATTTAGGTAATTCAACTTACGTTGAGGCAAACTGAAACTTAGCTGGGTTGAGGATCACACCGTTGCATCCTACGAGTTCCAGGTAGTCAATCACTCGCCACCAATGTTCCTTCAAATCTGTGTCCCAAATGATGGTGTCATCCATGCACTTGGTCTTTCTGGGTACATCAGCGATGATGGCATCATACCACTGTGTTTAGGCGTCCTGCGAAGCGAGGAAGCTCATTGGCTTGAGGCAATCCTCGGGCCGGACCTCAATGGAGTAAAGCCGTTTTATGCATCTGTGACAGTCTTGAATGTGTTAGGTGGAATTGCCTTCGCTTGTTTAATGGGTGGGATGGTGTGATGGGTCTCCCATACACTGTGGCAATTTAGTGGTTGCAGATCCACTGTATGACGAGGCCATCCTGCCACAGTGGGGCGGGTGCCTGTACGCACAGCATTCCTGCAAACTCCGGTGTCCGATGCGCCATTCTTGGAAAATCTGGCGTGATAATCCTCAGCTGTTCCAACGCAGTTCGGCTCAGGTAAAACTGGCTAGTGGAGTCTGTAACGTAGACCACAGTGGAGGTCTTGAGTTGCACCCCATTTTTGTTGCGACCTGACAGCGTGAGGAACACAGCACCCAGAACATTTATCTCTGCATTATTTGCGGCAAGAATGCGTGTAGAGACACGAGTGAGGTGAGTTTTGTATAAACCCAACTTCTTGAGGAGCCGCAGTCCCATCAGACAGGTTTGTGCACCTGAGTCGGCGATGGCAGACAGACCACCGTGGTGGACATGGTGTCTTCATCCCAGCATAGGCCTCGTGTCTTCATCCCAGCATAGGCCTCGCCGTCCATGGCTACTGTCAAAGACAAGGTTGGATGTGACAGTGCCTCACCCTCGCCGGACCCTGTCTCGGTAGTGGCGACATAGTAAAACAGTGCCTCCACTGACTTGCTGGATGATGGTGGAGACGATTTACGGGTGCGTGGGTTGTTCTTTTTCCAGCACCCGAGACACAACGTGAACTCCTTGAGTTTGCCTCTCACTGTACCGAATTGGCGAGTGAGGGAGCCGCATTGACAGCATATCTTGCGTCTCATCTGGGCCTGCTCTCCATGATCCTGTGCTGGGGCTGGTGTCACCTGGCTGCAGCGTCCACGAATCATCTTCTTGTAGCCACTGGCCACCACCCGTAGGTTCTCAGTCCCCATGGCGCGGGCAGCGGTCTCTTTGCTATCGACGAGACCGACAGTGTCACACAGAGTTCGTGTGTCAATGTCTGTTGTCTCGAGGACCTCCTTCTATATATCGTCATCTGCCAGACCAGTTAAGAGAACCAATTTGATGATGTCCTCCGTGTAGTCCATGGCGATGGTGCCAGGGCAGGTGGCCACACTACAGGTCCAAGTTTTGGTCCAATGACAGACATTGGCCAACCCACGTAGTCTCACCACATATTGCCTGACGTGTTCCCCTGGTTCCTGCTTCGTCTGAAGCAGTGTTGCCTGTCTCTCACTCAGCGCCACGCTCATGGCCAAGTTTCATGGCATCTAAGACCTCTGTCTCAGAACTGCTGGCTATTGTCGTGGCTTCCCGGAACAATGCTGCTTCTAAATCTGGTTCACAGCAGGCCAGGAGCTGAGCAGTGACCTGACCTGGTGTTAGGTCGGTCCCATTTTTTAATATGTCCCACCGGAGGGTAAATGCAGCCCAATCATCTTCACCGATGCCTTGCTGTAGAGTTGGGCGGTTGATTTTAGGAGGTTTCTGTCGGGTGTCCCTAGTTACATGCACATTCTTCTGATGTAACTGCATCAGTGCAATGCATGTCGGCATGTCATCTGCCGTTTTCACCTCTGTGCACCCTGCAGCCTCGCAACTCAACGACACAGCCATCCCCACCTGGTATGCCTAGGCTAGGCTACCACACCAGCTCCTTAACTTGTGTAATGTCTAGGAGCATGGTCAAAGAGACATTCGGGCGTGTGCTGATAATCCTTTATTTAGATACAACATAGCGAATGCTACTAGCTGCAAAGAAACAAAGTACACAAATTAGGATGCACAACCTGACTAGATAATGAGAACCTTCAAAACCAGGGATACAAAGCCCATGTTGATACTGTTCAGGTCACTTGTTCTATCTAGGCTGGAATATTGCTGCACACTAACTGCACCTTTCAAGGCTGGTGAAATTGCTGACCTAGAAAATGTGCAGAGAACCTTCACGGCACGCATAACTGCGATAAACCACCTCAGTTACTAAGAACGCTTGAAGTTCCTAAACCTGTACTCCCTAGAACGCAGGCGGGAGAGATATATTATTATATACACGTGGAAAATTCTCGAGGGATTAGTACCAAACTTGCACACGAGAGTCACTCCCTACTAAAGCAAAAGACTCGACAGGTGATGTAACATCCCCCAATGAAAAGCAGGGGTGCCACTAGCACGTTGAGAGACAACACAATAAGTGTCAGGGGCCCAAGACTGTTCAACTGCCTCCCAGCATACATCAGGTGGATTACCAACAAACCCCTGGCTGTCTTCAAGCAGGCACTGGACAGGCACCTAAAGTCGGTACCTAACCAGCCAGGCTGTGGTTCGTACTTTGGACTGTGTGCAGTCAGCAGTAACAGCCTGGTTGATCAGGCTCTGATCCAACATGAGGCCTGGTCACAGACCGGGCTGCAGGGGCGTTGACCCCTGGAACTCTCTCCAGGTATACTCCAGGTATAAGCGCACATTGTACCTCCTAGTCCTAATATATCATTAATTGTACACTGTATGGACGGAAATCTATAGTGGGTGTGCAGTGTCTCTCCCTACATAACACGTAATTACTGACTTACATATTAGGAAGGTAATACGTGTGCGTCTGCCCCACGCTCTGTTTGTTTACACCCGAATTTCTCTGCCTCACCTACAGGTGGCGCATGGTTGCCGCCAACCCGCTATATTTGACTCACTCTATGTCATGTCACCTACATCCCACAATTCAATAAGTGGACAATTCAATAAGTGGACAATTCAGCACATAGTGTTCAAGACAGTGATCATATGCCTGATCACATAATTTGCATTTAGTTTGATCATCATCTGTGTGTCTCCCAAACTGCCAGAAGTACCTGTAGCCAAGCCTAAGCCTGGCCACTACAACATCAGTCAGTCTGTTCACATTGCAAGTTGCTCCATAAACATACTTATCTAGGTTCATGTTATCATAGTGAGTTATAGATCTACTCAGACTTCTAACTGCATTCCTATAATAATTATTTTAATTATTTACTTCTCTCCTAATACTATTCCTAATGCTAATGCCAGGTAGACACAGATATACCAAAGTTATATTCTACATTCTCCTTCTGGGTATTCTTCTTGGCTAACATATCAACTTTATCATGAAGGAGTAATCCCCTCGCCACAGCCTATACCCCAGCGGTCCCCTCTAGGACCTGGCGCATGCGCAGAGGTTCTCTGTTGGTTCTCTTTTATACTCAGTTAAATTTTAAACCAACAGCAACACATTAATGATATCTATTCACATTGGAAAGTTTATCCAGTATAACTTTCGGGAAAATACCCATATTTTCCACACTGTGGCCGGGCTGTTCTCCTAGTAGAGCGGCTGTTCTCCTAGTAGAGCGGCTGTTCTCCTAGTAGAGCGGCTGTTCTCCTAGTAGAGCGGCTGTTCTCCTAGTAGAGCGGCTGTTCTCCTAGTAGAGCAGCTGTTCTCCTAGTAGAGCAGCTGTTCTCCTAGTAGAGCAGCTGTTCTCCTAGTAGAGCGGCTGTTCTCCTAGTAGGCTTGATCACACTTTCTTCCTCTGATATTCTCTGGTCAGCGTTGTCTTCAATATCACTCGTGTCACTTTCCCTTAGATTTTCATTCACATTTAATTCTAAGGGAATTAATTTATTAATGGTACGTAAACTTTCCTGGCCACGACACAACACTTTGACATTCCTGACATCTTGAGCGTCTGGGTATAATGTTACTACCTTGCCCAGAGGCCACAATGTTCGATGTTGCTCAGTATCAATTAACACAATGTCACCTGGTTAAATATTCTGTCGATTCGCCGCTTCTGACGCTGGAAATAAATGGTATAAAATACCGACACAATGGAAAAATAAACACATAAGCAGTATAATGTGATCCTTTATTGACAACGTTTCGCCCACGCAGTGGGCTTTATCGAGTCACATACAGATCTACCTGGAAAATGAGCAACATGGAGATATATATAGGGTACAGTCAGGTGGAGAATGCTGGGTCAGGTGGAGAAAGCTGCATGTGAGTCTTAAAAGTAGTGTGATAGTTAAAAACATAGTGTGACTTAAAGAACCTGCAGTGTACCATTCTTGAGTTCTAGGTGGGATAGCGTTGAAGAAGTTTCTTGGCAATAGGTTCAGCTATGTTGTAGAAGCCGTTGTTCTGGTTGAAGTTGTTGGATATACAGATGAGTGATGATTCTAGGATTCTTCGGTATTGCGTGTTGTCTTCTCTGGCGATGAGTCTTGCGTTTCTGTAGTTGATTAAATGGTTGTGTAAATTTCGGTGTTGAACACAGGCATTTCTTGAGTCGTCAGATCTGCCTGCGTACTGGTGTTCTGAAATGCGTGTTTGTAGGTCTCTGGATGTTTCGCCAACGTATAATTTGCTGCAGCCATTACAAGGGATTGTGTATACCCCTGCCGTGGATTGAAGCTTTTCCTGTCTGTTACTGGTAATGTCCTTGATGGTGGTGGATGTGGAGGTGGATACTCGGAATGAGGTCTTAGAAAAATGTTGGAAACTTGTTTGGAAATGGAGTTGGTGGGAAGGACTATGTATCTCTTCTCAGCAGTGTCTTCTCTGGGTGTGTTGAAGATGTTTAATGCCCGTCGTCTGCAGTCTCTAATGAAGTGACGAGGATAGTGAAGTTTGGAAAAACTTGTTCAATGAGGAGCATTCTTCTTCAAGGAACTCACTGCTGCAGATTCTGAGTGCGCGCAGGAAAAGCCTATAATTACACCACGTTTAATTTTGGTGTCGTGGTGAGAGTAGAAGTGGAGAAGATCGTGTTGATTGGTAGGTTTTCGATAGACTTTAAAACGAAGTTCATGGTCAGCTTTGCAGAGAAGAACATCAAGGAAAGGAAGAGTGTTGTCGACTTCTTTTTCTAGTGTAAACTGGATTGATGGTTCAACCTGGTTGAGTTCGTGTTGGAGAGCTTGAACGTTGAAGCGTCTGGGAGTTATGATGAGAATGTCGTCAACATAACGAAGCCAGGTGACAGAAGAGGGAATAATAGTGGAAAATCGCTCGGCTTCCAAATGTTCCATATATAGGTTCGCAAGGACGGCACTAAGTGGCGATCCATAAAAGTGTTCACGTAGTGTAAGAAGATACTCTTTACGCCACACATTGGACCAATGATTAATTACTTTATTTAACATCTTAAATTTATCACTTAACACCGTCACATTATTGTAATCTTCATCAATTTCCTCAGGATTATCTCTATAGATAGGTGTAGCTTCCAGTTTCCGCCCACATTTTAAGTGAGAGGGAGTCAGTATGTCCGCGTCAGGAGAATCAATCAAGTATGAGAGAGGATGATTATTTATCCGATTCTCTGCCTCCACCAACACTGCACGGAATTCCTCCAAATTAATTTGTTTCCAGTATAGCACTTTACGGAGACACCTCTTCACTGTACCTATCAGTCTTTCATACAACCCCCTTGCCAAGGGGCCCTGGGAGTAATAAACTTCCAGCCACACCCTCGTTGGGTTAACAGAGAATGTGCATCATTACTCTTATTTAATTCCATCAAATGTTGCGCTCCCGCTACAAAGTTAGTGGCGTTATCCGAAATCATTAATCTCGGATAGGATCTCCTGGCTGCAAATTTCCAGAACAGCTGTATGAACTGTTCTGCAGACAAGTCCTTAGCCACTTCTAAATGAACTGCCCTTGTAGCGGTACAAGTAAATAAACATGCATACACTTTCAAGGGAACACCATCTGAAATACCCGTTAAAATAATTGTACCACTATATTCCACACCTGTTACATCAAACGGCTTTACCAACTGCACTCGTTCCTTGAGCAATGGTGGAGGTCCTGGGTACATACAGGTTCTGGCAACCACACGGCAACACATTACACATGTCTTGATGACCCTCTTCACACTTTGTCTTCCTTTAGGAATCCAGAAAGTTTCCCTAATGCAATTTAAGGTATCTTGTACTCCACCATGCATTACATTTTTATGGGCATTTAAAACAATCAAAGTTGTCAGATGATGAGTTTTGGGTAGCATATTCACCCAATTCAGCCTTTTGCAACCTACCTGTGGGGAATTAAGAGATTACCTGTCTGGGCTTCACCGCCACTTACAACAAAATAATCTCCCGGGGAGATGACCGACTAGTATAATTTTACCGCGGTTACCCCCGTTGAGGCGTGTGAGAAAACTTGACCCACTCCTGGTCGCATCCAAGGGGTCCCTTCGATATTCTCACTCTAAATCCACATCTATCCTTGACCAGTTTATTAAGAATGGGTAACACCAATAGTTACGGTATTGTTAATTTTAGTGGACTGTATGGGTTAATATCTGAATGATTGGGGAGAAGGAGGAGAGAGTACAATTTGGTAATATCACTCACCCTTTATCCGTGTCTTGGGTGTTCACTGGAGACCTTCATTATTCCCACCGTAGACACTTAATATCAACATACCTACTGGCCAGCTAGTACGAGGATACAACTTATACTTACGGTGGGGAAGAAACAACATTCTTGTTGCTATTCTTCGACGGATCTCGTGGTCCTGCTCGGTAGATTATTCTTCCGGCAAGACGATGATGTTGGTGGTTGTCCCGATGAGTCAAGAGAAGATTGATCCCTTGAACTCTCTTACGCCCACGAGACCGGGCGTTATTTAACGTGGTTGGTCGGGGTAGTGATTCATATCCTCTCACTATTCCCCTTTATTACCGTTTATACGTAACACTTTAAACACTATTCACACGTCGGTTTAATGTCCCACTAATTTACCCTTGTTAGAAGTTAATCCATTAATAATTGTGTACGATGAACACTGATCGAACCGACGCACATTTCCTCCATCAAAAACCCGTAATGGCGGCGTCGGTCACTATTTAACACATTATCACTCTATTATTGCAGTTTCTTGGACTTAATGTCCCACATTATGCCCGGCGAATATTCACAACATTCACTATTGTGAAGAGAGACCATTAACCGCGATTTGGTCGTTGTAAACGTCGATTCCCGTCTCCTTTATAATCAGAACTCTCCCATCGTTCTATCTTCATCGGCTTATCCCACGAGACTGACAAGCTAGGCGACCTCAGCGTACCCACGCGCTGACCTCCCCATTTGACCCCCTGGGTCTAACTACGCATGCGTCAAGACTTGTGTGTTGGTTCGTTCTTCATCTCAAGAAAAATACGAACCAACAGCCACACATTAAGAATATTCACATTAGAAAGGCTATCGAGTATAACCTGTGGAAAATATTGGTATTTTCCGAAAGTTGTAATTGATAAACTTTCCAATATGAATGGATATCATTGCTGTGTTGCTGTTGGCTTAACATTAACTGAAAAGAACCAACGAATTCACACGCATGCGCGAGATGCCTGGGCAGCTGGGCAGGGAGAGGGCTGAGAGGGGAATAGGCAGAGAGTGAACAGGGAGCCTACCCACCCGATTTCAGGTGACGATGGCGAGTCAAATTTGGAGATTCCACCCACCAAATCGGATTTAATTACCTCCTTTCGTAATGTGGAGGAATATCCAGTGACGGGGGAAATATCGAGTGGGACAATCGGTCCAGGAGGTCCAGTAATCGGACAATAATTGTGAAATAAGGTGGGCCGCCGGCGAGTGACGCGGTCATAGGCCTATTTGAACTGAGTGAAGTGACCATACGGCAGGATAAAGTCGTAACCCTGATGTTGGGGAGTTCATCTTGGAAGAGACTGTAATATATTCGATGAACTTAAGGAAATGGTGAATATAGTGAAACCGAGTTGTAAATAATCAGGGGTTGATTGTATCGACGGGATCAGGCTTGGGTACGCCATGCCCCGACCGCCATATTGGATGTGATTGAAATGAACTAACATATCGCAAGTTATCTACTCGAAATTCAAGTATCGAGACTGTGAATGTGTATAAACTAGTGGGGCATTAAGCCAGGATACACGTAATATGTAAAGTTATACGTATAAACAGTACAAATGGTCGGATTAGTGAGAGGATCTGATTCGCTACCCCGACCAACCACATGTTAACGAACGCTCGGTCTCGTGGGCGTATAAGAGTGTACGGAAATTACCCTTCCTTGACTCGACGAGACAACTAATACCATCGCGATCGAATCAGATCGCAGGAGGACGACAACAACGGAACGACTCCCTCATCTAAAGCTAAGTACTCTACTTGTGTATTTGTTATTGGCCAATGATATTGTTACGCACAGTAGATGTACTTTAGCTAGGTCAGCGATCTACGATACACCGTTATGATGCTGTTAATTAGGTGAGTGTTGGTCATAATAAGTTAACTGTCTGTTCTCTATCTCTTCTCCGTGTGATCAGTTGTTCAATAACCCATACAGTCCACTTAAATTTAACGTAATATAATTATAATACATGATCTTCTCAGATTTATTTATACTGGTCCAGAGTGCAGTGGGATAACGAGGATATTGAAGGTACCCCCTCGGTGTGGCCAGGAGCGGGTAAAGTTCTCACATACCTTAAAGGGAATGACTGCGGTAAAATTATACGAGTCTGTCATCTCCCTGGGAGTTTGTTTATTGCTAGTGGCGGTGTCCCAGATAGACTTATCTCTCACAATTCCCCACATAACCTTTCGGGAAAATACCCAATATTTTCCACACTACCTCTGCACCTGATTACATCATCTTCTAAGTACAGCCCCAATTTCTCTATTATTGAACCTTTCACAATTTTCCCTTCAATTATTGATTTAATCTCATCTCCGTAGATTTCTTCTTGTACTCTCTGTAGCCAGTATTTCAGGGAATGAGGAAAATCATACGGGATATTCATCTTGCTTATGAAGTTAAACACCAACTTCGTGACATTAATCAGCTTGGGTAAAGATGAATATCTATATTCATATCAATGGCTAAGGAGGGACCAATGACTGGAGCCGTGTTCACAGTAATTTCAACAGGAGCAATATGAGCCTTTTACACAGGCCAATTAACTTTATCCACCAGCCAACTTGGTCCTTTAAACCACGATAAAGCATTCACAAATTTTACATAAGTCAACCCACGAGACAAAAGTCAGCCGGGTTCTCGTCACCAGGTAAATTATTAAATGTTAGCACATGCTGACCCAGACTATTATATTTCTCTTGCATCTGGTTAATTTCCGCGACCCTGTTCTGTACGTACACAATCTTACTATTACAAATCCACTGTAGGGATACCTCGTTATCAGACCAAATTATGGTGTCGCTAATATTTACCTCCTGCATTTTACTCTTTATATAATTAGTTAATTTGACACCCACATAAATGGCTGTTAATTCCAACTGAGGTCAGGTACGTAATTTAATTGGAGCCACTTTTGCTTTAGACATGACAAGTGAAATGTCTTTATTATGTTGAAGATAAGCGACTGCTCCGTACGCTAATTTTGAAGCATCGCAAAAAAATGTGGAGTCCCTTCTTGACTTGCCACCTGCCACTTGCCAACATTTGAATCTTCTCATAATCACCAATTAATTCTTCCTAACTGTTAACAAATTCCTCAGCACACTTTTGCTTCCATGCCTCTTGCATCAATAACTTCCCTCGTATTGTAAGGGGCGCCACTAAGCCTAGTGGATCGAAGCATTTTGAAACTTCAGCAAGTAGGACTCTCTTAGTTAATTTATTGGGCATACTGTAATTATTAGACTTTAGCAATCACGAGTCTCTCTCAGTATCCCAAGTCAGTCCCAATACATTGCTACACCCAGACACTCCAACTCCTGGATTGTCTTTATTTATCCGGTCCTTTAACCTGGACGAATTACTGTTCCACTCCCTGAGAGGCATATTTGCACCTTGCATTATGTCATTAGCCCCTTCATATATCCTCATCAGTTCCTCTTCTGTTGACGTCACACCCAGGAAATTGTCCACATAAAATTGTTTACCCATTACTTCACTCAGTGGACCGCCTGTACGTTTAAGATGCGCATTTATCGTTGCCTGAAGTAAGAACGGACTGGAAGTAGCGCCAAACAATACACTCCTGAAGTGAAAGGTTTTCAGAGGACTAAGTGGGTTGCTAGGATCCTCGGGCCACAGGAATCGTGTGTAATCCTGATCTGTTTCTTGCACACCCACTCTCAGGAAAGCTTTACTTATATCTGCCGTAAAGGCATAATTCTTAACTCTGAAGTTTAATAATATGTCTCCCAATTTTTCCTTCGACGACGGACCCGTCATTAAACAATCATTCAAGCTAGGTACAGTTTTATTACCCCTGGCACTACAATTAAACACAATCCTCAAAGGAGTGGTTTTGGAATCCTTCTTCACTCCATGATGTGGCAAGTAGTGGCCATAAATCTTGGCTTGTTCAGGAGGTACCTCCTCTATGAACTGATTATTTAACTGTTCGTTAATTATATTATTGTAAGCAGTCAACAATTCCGGTGTCTTACTCAGCTCGCGAAGCTGGGCTTTTAACTGTCCATACGCCATCCTGTAATTAGTAGGTAATTCCGGATGGTTCAGCTTCCACAGGAGTCGCACCCAGTGTTATCCAGATTCAAATTTAACATCCTTCATGTATTGTTCCTGAGTAAAGGAATCATCCGGACTTTCTTCATTTCCATTGATCCAGATGCTGTCCAGTTCTCACAATTTATACATTGGCTCAAAAGCGTTCTCTATAGAAGAATATTCACACTGGGGTGACTATTTATCGCCTCTAGTCATTCATTACTGCAAGGGAGCCTGCCATAAATTACATGGCCTACACTAGTTTTGAGGAGAGTGACACCGCATTTCTTCACCATACCTTTCACAAGCTTTGGCAGGTTAGGTCGATCACCATGCCCAGCCCTTCTAGGGCAGGGTAGGTGCCAATGCTGGAGCTTGCTACCATCTGTGGCTCGCAAGCCTGCCCTTCCCATCAGCCTCCTTGGGGCGGGGAAGGTGGCAGACCAGAGTGGCCTAGCATCTATCTACCTACCTGCCTCGTGCTGGTGGGGAATATGGCTAGGCCTGGGTCCAGTTGGTCCCGCCGCTGAGGGGTACCCCCTCCCATGGGAGACTTAGGTCTCTGCTACTCCCACGCCAGGGAGCCGGAGCCGGGTCGCCATCTGGTAAAGACCCGGGCCGGGAGAATTCCCGGTGAATCAACACCTCCTCCTCCTCCTGGCAGGTTAAATCACCACCACCAGATGTAGACCAAACAAAATGTAAACTTTGTCAGTTGGATTATTGTCACACCCTGCGTCATTATGTACTGGAGTGCGACAAAATTAATGAATTCAGAGGCAACTCACTCAGAAATGTTCAAGATATGTCAGAGTATTTTATCCACAGTGGTATATTACAGACCATTCTGGAAAAATACACTGAATTTGCTCCCTGTAAATAAAGCATTGCCACGTGTGTACTCACCTATTTGTACTCAAGTATTTGTGGTTGCAGGGGTCGAGTCATAGTCCTGGCCCCGCCTCTTCACTGATTGCTACTAGGTCCTCTCTCTCCCTGCTCCATGAGCTTTATCAAACCTAGTCTTAAAACTATGTATGGTTCCTGCCTCCACTACGTCGCTCTCTAGGCTATTCCACTTCCTGACAACTCTATGACTGAAGAAATACTTCCTAACATCCCTTTGACTCATAGGAGTCTTCAACTTCCAATTGTGACCCCTTGTTTCTGTGTCCCCTCTCTGGAACATCTTGTCTCTGTCCACCTTATCTATTCCTCGCAGTATTTTATATGTCGTTATCATGTCTCCCCTAACCCTCCTGTCCTCTAGTGTCGTCAGGCCGATTTCCCTTAACCTTTCTTCGTAGGACAATCCCCTTAGCTCTGGGACTAGTCTTGTTGCAAACCTTTGCACTTTCTCTAATTTCTTGACGTGCTTGACCAGGTGTGGGTTCCAGACTGGTGCTGCATTCTCCAGTATGGGCCTGACGTATATGGTGTACAGAGTCTTGAATGATTCCTTAGTGAGGTATTGGAACGGTTTTCTTAGGTTTGCCAGCCGCCCGTATGCTGCAGCAGTTATCTGATTGATGTGTACCTCAGGAGATGTGCTCGGTATTATACTCACCCCGAGATCTTTTTCTTTGAGTGAGGTTTGCAGTCTTTGGCCACCTAGACTATACTCTGTCTGCGGTCTTCTTTGCCCTTCCCCGATATTCATGACTTTACATTTGGCAGGGTTAAATTCAAGGAGCCAGTTACTGGACCAGGCTTGTAGCCTGTCCAGGTCTCTTTGTAGTCCTGCCTGATCCTCGACTGATTTGATTCTTCTCATTAACTTCACATCATCTGCAAACAGGGACACTTCTGAGTCTATCCCTTCCGTTATGTCATTCACATATACCAAAAACAGTACAGGTCCTAGGACTGACCCTTGTGGAACTCCACTCGTCACAGGTGCCCACTCTGACATCTCGTCACGTACCATGACTCGTTGTTGCCTTCCTGTCAGATATTCTCTGAACAATTGCAGTGCTTTTCCTGTTACGTGTGCCTGATCCTCTAGCTTTTGCATTAACCTCTTGTGAGGAACTGTGTCGAACGCCTTCTTGCAGTCCAAAAAATGCAGTTATCCACCCTCTCTCTCGTGTCTTACTTTGTTACCTTGTCATAAAACTCCAGTAGGTTTGTGACACAGGATTTTCCTTCCCTGAAACCGTGCTGGTTGTCGTTTATAAGCTTGTGTCTTTCTAGGTGCTCCACCACTCTCCTCCTGATGATCTTCTCCATGACTTTGCATACTATACACGTCAGTGACACAGGTCTGTAGTTTAATGCCTCGTGTCTGTCTCCTTTCTTAAAAATTGGGACTACATTTGCCATCTTCCACGCCTCAGGTAGTTGCCCAGTTTCAATGGATGTGTTGAAGATTTGTGTTAGTGGCACACACAACATCTCTGCTCCCTCTATAAGGACCCACGGAGAAATGTTGTCCGGTCCCACCGCTTTTGAGGTATCGAGTTCACATAGCAGCTTCTTCACCTCCTCCTCGGTTGTGTGTATTTCATATAGCACTTGTTGGTATACCTCCCTATTCTGAATTCCTGGAGTCCTTCCTGTCTCCTGAGTAAATACTTCTTTAAATCTCATGTCGAGCTCCTCACATACCTCTTGGTCGTTTCTTGTGAACTCCCCACCTTCCTTCCTCAGCCTGATTACCTGGTCCTTGACTGTTGTTTTCCTCCTGATGTGGCTATACAACAGCTTCGGGTCAGACTTGACTTTTGATGCTATATCATTTTCATATTGTCGCTGAGCCTCCCTTCTTACCTGTGCATATTCGTTTCTGGCTCTTCGGCTAATCTCTTTATTTTCCTGGGTCCTTTGTCTTCTGTACTTTTTCCATTCTCTATTACACTTACTTTTTGCCTCCCTACACCTCTGGGTGAACCAAGGACTCGTTCTGGCCTTCTTCCCATTACTTCTGTTTCCCTTGGGGACAAACCTCTCCTCTGCCTCTTTGCATTTGGTTGTCACATATTCCATCATTTCTTTACTGGTTTTCCTGCCAATTCTCTCTCCCACTGAACCTCTTGTAGGAAGTTCCTCATGCCTGTGTAGTCCCCTTTTGTAGTTTCGTTTCTCCTTCCTATTCCTGCTCCCCTCTCCACTTGTAGCTCAACTATATAATCAAAACACAGAACCAAATGATCACTAGCTCCAAGGGGCCTTTCATACGTGATATCCTCGATGTCTGAACTACTCAAGGTGAATACTAGGTCCAGTCTTGCTGGATCATCCCCACCTCTCTCTCTGGTAGTGTCTCTAACATGTTGATGCATGAGGTTTTCCAGTACCACATCCATCATCTTGGCTCTCCATGATTCAGGACCCCCATGGGGCTCCAGGTTTTCCCAATCAATCTCTTTGTGATTGAAATCACCCATAACTAGTAACTTTGCTCTCCCCATGTGAGCTCTTCTGGCTACCTCGGCTAGTGTGTCTACCATTGCTCTGTTGCTCTCGTCGTATTCTTCTCTTGGCCTTCTGCAGTTCTGTGGCGGGTTGTACATTACAGTGTGTACTCACCTATTTGTACTCACCTATTTGTGGTTGCAGGGGTCGAGTCATAGCTCCTGGCCCCGCCTCTTCACTGATTGCTACTAGGTCCTCTCTCTCCCTGCTCCATGAGCTTTATCAAACCTAGTCTTAAAACTATGTATGGTTCCTGCCTCCACTATGTCGCTTTCCAAGCTATTCCACTTCCTGACAACTCTATGACTGAAGAAATACTTCCTAACATCCCTTTGACTCATAGGAGTCTTCAACTTCCAATTGTGACCCCTTGTTTCTGTGTCCCCTCTCTGGAACATCTTGTCTCTGTCCACCTTATCTATTCCTCGCAGTATTTTATATGTCGTTATCATGTCTCCCTAACCCTCCTGTCCTCTAGTGTCGTCAGGCCGATTTCCCTTAACCTTTTTCGTAGGACAATCCCCTTAGCTCTGGGACTAATCTTGTTGCAAACCTTTGCACTTTCTCTAATTTCTTGACGTGCTTGACCAGGTGTGGGTTCCAAACTGGTGCTGCATACTCCAGTATGGGCCTGACGTATATGGTATACAGAGTCTTGAATGATTCCTTGGTGAGGTATTGGAACGCTATTCTTAGGTTTGCCAGCCGCCCGTATGCTGCAGCAGTTATCTGATTGATGTGTGCCTCAGGAGATGTGCTCGGTATTATACTCACCCCAAGATCTTTTCTTTGAGTGAGGTTTGCAGTCTTTGGCCACCTAGACTATACTCTGTCTGCGGTCTTCTTTGCCCTTCCCCGATATTCATGACTTTACATTTGGCAGGGTTAAATTCAAGGAGCCAGTTACTGGACCAGGCTTGCAGCCTGTCCAGGTCTCTTTGTATTCCTGCCTGATCCTCGACTGATTTGATTCTTCTCATTAACTTCACATCATCTGCAAACAGGGACACTTCTGAGTCTATCCCTTCCGTTATGTCATTCACATATACCAAAAACAGTACAGGTCCTAGGACTGACCCTTGTGGAACTCCACTCGTCACAGGTGCCCACTCTGACATCTCGTCACGTACCATGACTCGTTGTTGCCCCCCTGTCAGATATTCTCTGATCCATTGCAGTGCTTTTCCTGTTACGTGTGCCTGATCCTCTAGCTTTTGCATTAATCTCTTGTGAGGAACTGTGTCGAACGCCTTCTTGCAGTCCAAAAATGCAGTCTATCCACCCTCTCTCTCGTGTCTTACTTCTGTTACCTTGTCATAAAACTGCAGTAGGTTTGTGACACAGGATTTTCCTTCCCTGAAACCATGCTGGTTGTCGTTTATAAGCTTGTGTCTTTCTAGGTGCTCCACCATTCTCCTCCTGATGATCTTCTCCATGACTTTGCATACTATACACGTCAGTGACACTGGTCTGTAGTTTAATGCCTCGTGTCTGTCTCCTTTCTTAAAAATTGGGACTACATTTGCCATCTTCCACGCCTCAGGTAGTTGCCCAGTTTCAATGGATGTGTTGAAGATTTGTGTTAGTGGCACAAACTGTGTGTGTGTGTGTGTGTGTGTGTGTGTGTGTGTGTGTGTGTGTGTGTGTGTGTGTTGATTGCCATTTTGTCCTATGCACATGTCGATTGAAGGCTGGGCCTGTTGTGTGTGCGTGTGTGTGTATGTATGTATATATGTGTGTGTGTGTGTATGTGTATATGTAAATGTGTATGTATATGTATGTGTGTGTGTGACCCAACAATAAAATTTGCACCAAGAACTCATTACAGTTGTGACCGGGTGTAGACTAGTGAACTGTTCATTGCTTTATAATTTGTTCATGATTGTAACCATGTATAAACGTAAGTGAGTAAATTTACTTACATGTTTCATTACCTTTGTAGCTTGTTAGTTCATTACCTTTGTAACTTGCTCAGCTATCAAAACTTTGGGGCCCAGTCATATGTATAGTGGAAAAACAGAATGGAGCAGGAAGGGTAAAGAGAAAGGAGGGTCTTTAAAAGTGTATTATACAAATAGTCGTAGTGCTAGGAATAAGATGTGTGATGTAGTCAGGGTGCTGTGAGGTCTACCTAAGCAGCCACACCTGCCGTTCGGATTAAGGCTCAGGTCTTTTGTCTTGAACTAGCGTCAGGTCGGCGTCAGGTCAAAGCACGTGGTACACTCCTCATTGGGGGGATGCTTGGAGGACTATATAAGGCCGAGGAAACAACTAGAATGGAGATTCTGGCGGAGCTCTGGCCTGTGTGCGGAGCTCTGGGCTGGAGAGATTCTGGCGGAGCTCTGGGCTGTGTGCGGAGCTCTGGGCTGGAGACATTCTGGCAGAGCTCTGGCCTGTGTGCAGAGCTCTGGGCACGAGATTCTAGCAGAGCGACTGCCGGTGTGCAGAGCTCTGAGAGAGAGCTGCTGTAGAGTCTCTGGAGGAGACTGTTGGAGACACTGGGCAGAGTTCTGTTGGAGCAGGTCTTGGGACCTGTGGCTAGAAGTGTGACTGAGTTCCTGTGGTGAACTGTCCTCTGAACTATATTGTAAGTTATATTCTGTTTCGTCAGTTGATTGTATTCCCTGTCTCCCTGCTTATATGTACAATCCCCATTTATCTAAACCCAATAAGTGTTCTCCTGTTCCCAAATATATTATTGTACAAGGACTTAAATAAACTGTGTTTGAGTGGAATAGTAATATTCACTGTCCCCGTTATTACTCTTTATTCTTATACTATTTTATATTATTTATATTTCAAGTACTGAGAGGGGTGAGTAGTGTTAGGTGGTAATGAGAGATGATGGTGTAGTCACCAGTGACCTCACATTACCTCCGCTCCTGTCAACCTCACCTCTCCTGCCTACTCACTCCCTCCCTTTACTCCCATATCCCCGATTATCCCTTATTTCCATACCCCCCTACATGACATGGTGGCAGCGAATGTAGCAGCAATAAATGGCGATGTTAATATCGAGAATGTGGACAATGAAAAGTTAAGAGAGTACCAACTGGAAGAGAACAGGTGGAAGGAGGTAATTGAGTATTTGGAAGGAGGGAAGCTCCCACGCCACAAGCCAAGCCACCCTCTTGATGAATTCGAGATGAAAGACGGTGTGTTATATAGGATTATGGAGCTGAATGATCGTTCAGTACTGCAGTTAGTAGTACCTAATGTCCTCAGGAAGGCCGCCCTGAAGCTGGCACACTCATCCAAGATGGCTGGTCATCCAGGTGTTTTTAGGACTTATAAGAGGGCAAAAGAAATGTTCTACTTTCCTGGTCTCCTTAATTATGTAACTGAATATGTAAAATGTTGTGGTAATTGCCAAAGGAGGAAAGGTAACCTCAAGTTAATGTGGAATTGCAAGCTTTTCCTGAGATTAAGGAACCGTTGGACGGGTTGGTGCAGACCTTATCGACTTACATAATAGTTATTCAGGCAACAGGTATGTTCTGGTGCTGGTGGACCATCTGTCACGGTATACAACACTTGTACCCATCCCTAAGAAAGACCCACAGACTGTTGCAGAGGCGCTCCTTGATAGATTCGTAGCAATATTTGGACCCCTAAAGAATTAGTAACAGATCAAGGTTCAGAGTTTAAAAGCAAGGTATTTGCAGAGGTTTGTAACAACCTAGAAATAATGACAGCCTTCACGACAGCTTATCATCCACAGGCGAATGGTATGGTGGAAAGAACTAATCAGGTAGTCAAAAATACACTGGCCATTCTCTCAGAGAAAGAACCACTACAATGGGATAAATATGTACTTATGTTCAATTTGCGTTAAACACCGCTATTCATAAATCAATAGGACACAACCATTATTCCTATTTAAGGGCATGACTGTCACTTTGCAGCAGGCTTGTGAACCAAGCAGTTGTCAGATACAGTGAGGACTATCCTTCAGAAGTCCTAACAAAATGAGAACTGCTTGCGAGCTCCCTGCCCAGGCATCTGGTAGAGCGCAGAAAAATATGCTCATTACTATAATAGGGAAGTGAACCCTTTTAAATTTAATGAAGGTAACCTAGTAATGATATATAAAGATAAACAACCCTCAACAGAGTAGGTCCCTCGGTCCTAGGTGGAAAGGTCCTTACTGCATCTTAGAAAATGGGACCAGAAATGTGAAAGGGTTAAAGGGTTGTTTGAGGACCAGAATGAGAAAATTGTTCATTGTAATAAACTAAAGCCATTCTGGTCTGAGGATGAAATAGTAATACCTAATGTTAATGTGGGGGATGAAAGGACTGTAAATGATGAGGTACATGGAGAAGATAGTTTAAACCAGCAGGTAGAGGAATATGTGGGTATGAATACAAGGTCAAGAATGTGTAGACGAAATTTGTAAGGAATTATTGCTGGAGGGAGGAGTGTTATGAGTAAATGGGACCCTGAGGGAAGGAGCTGACCACTGCTCTCGCCCTCAGGTCAGCTCATACTCTAGACACCTGCCCACCAACAATAAGACCCAGTCACCTATAGAACAATACTGCCGCCTACTATTTTTCACAGGAGATGCGAGATGTTGCCAGGACTTGCCAGGAGACTCCGGGAATCTATGTGGCCTGGAGTGATGGAGACGCAGAAGTGCCAAGAAGCCAGTATGGGTCCGGCAGAGAGCTATTATAGACCTGGAGACTTGAGGAAGAAGCGGTAGTCAGCTCTCGTGCCATCACCATGCAAGAGGTACAAGTGTTGACGGGTGAGGCTGAGTGGATGAAGGGTGGCCTTGGTGCCTGAGGAGTATTGTCGTCGTGAAGATAAGCGGCTTGCTGAGTCGTGAAGTTCCCAGATGCTGTGCTTTCAACGAGAGGGACCCGCATGAGCGTTCCTAAACGCCAACGAAGTCCACACAATGAGACATGGCCCAATTTAGAAGTGCTAGGTCGGCCAGAAGCTCCTGGCTAACCCTCTTCTAGTAGAAGCGGTAGACAGATCTGGAGGTGAGATGACAAGAATACTGCAGTATAGCACAATGGCCCTATGTCCTCCTCCGTCGACCCCTTCACATTTCTACCGCCCTTGCCCAAGAATTTGCAGAGAGCTTTTCCTTGGGTCAGTAGCCTGCCCACCAAGTCAAGCCAATCGCGACATTTACTACCAGCCAGTGAAGCTTGGGAAATGATGATTAGAGTGGTCACCTGTTTTACGTATAGTATCTCTACTGTTAGATGATCTATTGTATGTCAGCTGTTGTGACATATGTGTGTTGTATATTATGTGAGCTAGCTCCTTGCTGGGAGGGATCACCGTAGAGATAGGATGTATTTCCTTTCAGGTGGAGAACTGTAAAACCAATCGGCTCGCCGTCAGAAGAGGATTCGTTTATGTGAGGGATGGGAGGTTTTATAGCTGCTAGAAATGGAATAATGATGAGTCCTGGTTGTGATTCCTGCCTTGTCGTGAATGGTCGTGAAGGTGCAAGTAAAATGAGACCTTGTGGTCGTGTAATGGTCCAATTGCAAGTACTTGAAGGAATAAGACCCGCTGGAGCTATTTTCTACGCCAGAAAACCTTACGAGGTTTGGCCCAATGGTTAATTAGCGAGGGTGACTACAGGAGCTAGTTTATTTCTAGTAAAGTACAGAAAGGTACTGAGCCAGATACTAAGGGAAAAGGTGATAAGAGGTTTCGCACCACTCATTGTTATTCGTTTATTCTGCTAGAATTATGCTGATATGTGTAATTTTATATTGTATGGTAGTAGAATTAAGGGGTTAGGATTAAAATAGTCTAATAACTAGACAAATTGTCCTAGTTCTCAGATATTTTAAACCGGGGGAAAGGAGGATGTGATGTAGTCAGTGTGGTTGTCAGGTCCAGCTAATTACCCACACCTTACCTTGGCAAATAGCTGTCAGCCACGCCTCCATACTTAAGCCTCAGATCTTTTGTTCTTGCCTGGCGTCAGGTCGTAACACGTGGTCAACACCTTATGGGAAAGGGGATGCTTTGAGCACCATATAAGGTCATGAAAACGACTAGAGGAGACAGAGAGGTGGTGACAGGTCCAGTGAGGAGGTCTCTGGACAGCGGTGTGCAGTGGCACACGCGTTGCGAATCTCGGGTCAGCTGGTTGGTGAATTATGAGTGAGTATAAGTCCGTGTTACTGATAACATCTACCCTTCCCCTGGTAATAAGTCTCATAGGTCAATGGTTATTGTATGTAATTCTCCGTCAGGAGATAATGTATTTCGTTCTTTATGTTATTAAGTAAACGACAGCCATAGTTCCCATTTTTATTTGTACCTCTTATGCTATTCCCTATTTTGTTAAGCACTGGGATAATACAGGAGACGGGCTCACTTGCTGGGGTACCTCAGGCCGAGTGGGTACAGGTCTCACAGATGGACGATTTGAGATTAGTTGCAAGTGCAGGTAACATTGATGTATTTGCCATAACTGAGACGGGTTCAATAGGACAATGAGGACATGCCTGCTGAATGTCATATACAGGGTTTTAAATTGTTCCAAGACAGAAGTTTCGGGAAGGGGGTGAGTGGCACTGTATGTCCGAGATCGCTTGAACTGTTGCATAAAAAGGGAATAAAGTCTGAAATAACACATACAGAGTCTGTCTGGATAGAATTTTCAGAGGGGCATGAAAATTGATTTTAGGTGTGATATACCGTCCCCCAAACTTAGATAGGGACCAAGGGAGACTATATGGGAGGAAATTGTTAAGGCCACAATGCACGATAACGTAGTTATTCTGGGTGACTTCAACTTTAGTCAAATTGATTGGAATTTTTGACTGGGAATTTAGAATCTAACGACTTCTTAGAAATAGTTCAAGATTGTTTTTTGAAGCAGTTTGTGACAGAACCTACAAGGGGAAATAATCTGCTTGACTTAGTTCTGGCAAACAAGGAAACCCTTGTTAATAATTTAGAAATTACAGAGGAACTCGGCGCAAGTGACCACAAATCAATTACCTTTGGCATTGAATGGAAGTTTCATAGTAGGAATAACTCAGTAACGGTCCCAGATTTTCGCTTAGCAGATTACAATGGACTTAGAGAACACTTATCATCTGTGGACTGGGGTAATGAAGAGAGCTATCAATATGACAGTTTTCTGAACACTATACATGCTGCCCAAAGAACATTTATCCCATATAAAGAAATTAGATCGAATAGAAATGACCCAAAATGGATGAATAATAGGCTCAAATATCTTTTAGGGCAGAAGAAAGGAATTTATAGGCGTATCAAAAGAGGTGAGGGTCATCTTATGAATCAGTATATTGACATTAAGAGGGACGTTAAAAGGGGATAAGAAAAGCTAAGCGGACTACGAAATTAAGTTGCTAGGGATTCGAAAACTAACCCAAAAGTTTTTTCCAGGTGTATAGAACAAAAGTTAGAGATAAGATAGGTCCCCTTAAAAATAATTATGGGTATCTTACTGACAAAGATAATGAAATGTGCTCTATTTTTAATAATTATTTTCTCTCGGTTTTCACTCAGGAAGACACTAATAATATCCCAAGAATTAGGTATTTTAGTGAGCCTGAAGAAGATAAATTATGTAGTATCACAGTCACTAGCGAAATAGTTATCAAACAGATAGACCGTTTGAAGCAAAATAAATCGCCAGGCCCTGATGAGCTTTTTTCAAGGGTTCTTAAGGAATGCAAAATTGAACTCTGTGAACCCTTAACTAACATTTTTAACCTATCTCTTCAAACAGGTGTAGTGTCTGATACGTGGAAGATGGCTAATGTAATTTCTATTTTTAAAGCAGGGGACAAGTCGTTACCATCAAATTACCGCCCAATAAGTCTAACATCAATTGTAGGAAAATTATTAGAGTCGATTATAGCTGATAACATAAGAAGCCATCTCGATAGGCATAATTTGATTAATGATACTCAACATGGATTCACCAGGGGCCGTTCCTGCCTAACTAATTTATTAACTTTTTCAGTAAGGCTTTTGAGGCAGTTGATCATGATAAAGAATTCGATATTGTTTATTTGGATTTTAGTAAGGCTTTTGATAGAGTACCACATCAGAGACTGTTAAAGAAAGGGGCTGCTCATGGCATTGGGGGAAAAGTGTTTTCATGGATCGAGTCATGGCTCACCAATAGGAAGCAAAGGGTGTGCATTAAGGGAGTTAAATCTGAGTGGGGAACTGTAACAAGTGGCGTTCCACAGGGATCGGTTTTGGGCCCGTTGTTGTTTATAATATATATAAATGACCTTGACGAGGGAATTTCTAGTGATATGAGCAAATTCGCTGATGACACGAAGATAGGTAGGATAATCGATTCAGACGTAGATGTCAGTGAACTACAGGAGGATTTAGACAAACTCAATTCCTGGTCAGAAAAAGGGCAGATGCAGTTCAATGTAGATAAATGCAAAGTTCTAAAGCTCGGGAGTGTCCATAACCCAAGCACTTATAAGTTAAATAACGTAGAACTTAGCCATACAGATTGCGAGAAGGACTTGGGGGTGATGGTAAGCAGCAACCTTAAACCAAGACAGCAATGCCTAAGCGTACGTAATAAGGCAAATAGATTACTGGGATTTATATCAAGAAGTGTTAGCAACAGAAGTCCAGAGGTTATATTACAGCTTTATACATCATTAGTAAGGCCTCACCTAGATTACGCAGCTCAGTTCTGGTCTCCATATTACAGAATGGACATAAATTTGTTAGAAAACATTCAGCGTAGAATGACTAAATTAATACATAGCATTAGAAATCTTACTTACGAAGAAAGATTGAAGACCCTTAAATTACATTCACTTGTAAGACGTAGAATGAGGGGAGACATGATCGAGGTATACAAGTGGAAAATGGGTATTAACAAAGGGGATATAAATAAGGTCTTGAGGGTATCTCTCCAAGAGAGAACCCGCAATAATGGATTCAAGTTAGATAAGTTTAGATTTAGAAAGGATATAGGAAAGTATTGGTTTGGAAATAGGGTAGTTGATGAGTGGAACAGTCTGCCTAGTAGGGTTATTGAAGCTAGGACCTTGTGTAGTTTTAAATTTAGGTTGGATAAATTCATGAGTGAGAGGGGTTGGATTTGAGTGGGAATTGCACATGAGTAAATAAAATTATCAAATCTTATTTCTTGGGTAGCATTGAAAGTTGGGTTGAACAAGTGTTCTGTTGGTGGGATGGAATGTGAAGGACCTGCCTAGTATGGGCCAACAGGCCTGCTGCAGTGTTCCTCCTTTCATATGTTCATATGTTCAGTCCCTGGACCTATTATGCACCTCTGTAATCTTTTGACTACCGCCCACAGGATGGGTATGGGGTGCATAATAAAGATATCAAACTAAGGGCGGCATAATAGTCACTGCCGATCAAAATACTTATTAGTCTCACCGAGTCATTGTTTACTACGGAAGGTGCCAGTTTCACATTATTCTGGGAGAGTCTTTCGGTAGCGGCATTAAACTCTAGCCTATCCACGACTGCTGCAATAACCCGGGTTCTTTCCCGGCCCAGACCGACATTTATATAAACCGTGTGGTATGACTGGGCCCTCTTATCGGAGAGAAAACCGGATAATTTCAGCGTGGTGGGATTCCCCCTTTGTACTCTCATCCCATTAAGACAACTTCGTTTAATGAAGGTGCGTTGTGCTCCCTGATCTAACAACCCGGTTACCACGCTGGGTTTACGCCGTTTATCCCGGATTGTCACATCCAGTACCGGTAAGGCCACCTCAGTTAGACCGACATTATTAACGTTAGCCGCGACTCTCACGTTAGCTACAGTAGCGTCAGGACTATTAGCATTACCCGTACCATTATTAGACTTCCACAGACTCTTACACATAACTACGTGGTGCCTACCTTGGTTGCATTGATGACAATCGCTCAATTTAGTACGGCAATCTCTCACATCATGATTTCCCAGACACCTGATACATCTCGCCAGCTCCCAATCTCTTCACTCTAGCTTCCCAAGAATTATAAGTATTGCAAAGTTTAGAGAAATGGGTTTCCTTACAGAAGAGACAGTCTCTTATGTCTGGGCTAGATTTCTTGCCCCTCGGGGTACCCTTACTGGGGTGTTTATTGTTTCTGTTCTGATGTGAGGAACCACTATCGTTGCTTCCTGTCACTTGATAGGTGCCTACGTAGCCCCTTTTAGTTGATGAGTTGTGATTATTGGCGTCGGGTTCATTTTTACCTTTGCAGAATTTGACATTCGCCTCATAGTCCGTAGACGCGGCATTCCTGGAATTAGTGGGTTGGCTGGTCCGCAACTGGACAATTAACTCTTGCAGACTCACTCTTATCTCCTCCAACCCGAAATAACCCTTGTAGTACTTGTTAGCTAGCCACTCTACTGTCTTACAATTCAATTTATTCTGTATCATTGCACTCAATAACCAATCTGACCCTTCAGATTATGTTTATTACCCAAAGTCTTGAGAGTGCTCTCTAGTTGTACCCTAAATTGTTGTAAACCTTTGCAGTTGTGGTCAGGAGTCCTCAAGTTAACCAGAGTAGTTACTAGATCCAGCTTACGCTGTTCTAAATTACCGTAAGTGCCCTCTAACAGATCAACTGCCTCATCATAAGAATCATTTAAAATGGGAAAAGCTTGGATGAGAGTGAGAGCATCTCCCCTCAGCTGTCCCTTTAACTGAGTCAACTTAGCAATACGGGCAAGATCCCTCCGATCATGTACCGTTGCCTTAAAAATAGACCAGAATTCCTCCCAACTATCTCTGAACCATTCAGACAGGCACCAGGCACCAGGCAGCAACATCAAGGCTGCTCCTATATTTTGCCATTCCCTGGGCCGTTGAGACTCCAGCAATGGTCTATTTGCAAGAACTGTTGTAACAACATACAAAGAACTTACAGTGATAAGAAAACTGACGGTGACTACAGCGAAATGGACCAAATATGACCAAAACAGGAGACCGGCATTCAAATACCAGACCCGCTACCAGACGTACAATCCTGACAATCAACGTTTACCACTACAATGAGTGATTGATTCCCATATCAACTGCACAGTGTTAATGTGAAGTCAACATAAGGGAAAACCTAATCAACAAAATACAAGGAATCTGACAGGTCTGTAATGTAGTGTAGTGTCGATTTTTTTCCCCTCAGTGCCAGGTGAGGGTCAGTCAGTGCCAGGTGAGGGGTGCAAGTGATCATTTAAACATGGCTGACTGACATTCAATCACCAGCTACTGCCAGATGTACAACTACGAAGCGACATTCTAATTATACTGACAGTAGCTGACCATCATATCAACTGCAGCAGTGTTAATGGGAGGGAAACACAGGAGAAACCGATAAATCTACAAAACAAACTGCAGGAAACTGTCAGGGTATACCAGCGGTTCTCCCTCAGTACTAAATGTGGGAAAGAAGTGAATAGTTAACCAACCAAGGATATTTTTAATAGCGGACTTCCATATTAGTGACCAGTGTACATTAGGAGGGAAACATAGGAGAAAACGCCAAATCTAACGACAAAACTCCAAGGAATCTGTCAGGGGCAGTGGCCGTTTTTTTTCCCACACTGCTTTTAAAAATGGCTGACACATCAACTCTACGAGGAATAACAACAACGACGAGCCCCGCTATATGGGATTGATGGGCTGTGTACGGACATCGCCTTTGAAAAACTTCTTTTTACACTGCCAAGTTGGAAATGAGTTAGAAGTGTGATAGGGGAAGCCGGACTATGAAGTGAGGAGTGATGGGAGTTTACGAAGTAAGGGGACAAGTGAGGGGTAATCCGGGTATGTGATAACAGAAAATCTACTAGTAACCAGTGGTGATTTCTAGAGTAGCTACTAGGCATTGCTAGGTGTCTGATAGGATCAGTGGTTTCTTTTTAATAAAAAGTAAAGAAAAGAAAACAAATTTCTGTTGTGAAATGATAAAGAATGATAAAGAGTGAAGAGTAACTATGGCTGGCATCAGAGGGGTTCAGGCTGCCATAATGATATTTATCATTATTGTGCATTTCTCGAAAGAAGGAAATCAGTCATGGGGTCTGGAAAAGGTGAATGAGGTGATAGCTCCCTGGAAAGTGAAAGCCCAACAGTGGCCATCATACCAGAAACGTAAGTGCCACTATCGCCGCAAGGTTTGGCAACCCCACATCTCCAAAACAAAACAGTGGCGCACAGCTTTTATAGTGGCTCTATTAAGTGGCGATATTCATACTAATCCAGGACCTCAATATATAGTACAAGTGCAAAACAGACAGATAAGTCATGGTGATAATGACGGTCTAGTTGCTAGTAATGATAATCTTAACGTTATATGTAATGCACAGACAATAGAACCATTATTATCTCAGACACCACCAGACATTTGTATACACTGTACTAAGGTACGAAAGAAGAACAGTAAACATACCATATGTAAGAGATGTATGGGGTGGGTGCATAATGGATGTGTGTTCAATTATAGTAATGGTGCCAGATTTCATTTTGTTTGTAACAAATGCACTTTGGCACAGTTACCCTTTAGCAATGATGACATTGATTTACATATTTGTATTGTTAATGACCCCTTGCCATTTATTGATGATTATGATTGTCTTAGGAAAACAGGCCTTCACTTTATTCATGTCAACGCAAGATCACTTCTTCCAAAACTGGCAGAGATTAGGATTCTAGCTAACAGAACTAGAGCGGCAGTTATATCCATCTCGGAATCCTGGTTGGATGATACGGTGACTGACGACGAGGTCAAAATAGAAGGTTACAATATAAAACGCTTAGATAGGAATAGAAAAGGTGGTGGGGTATGTGCCTACATAAGGAACGACTTAGCCTATAATCCAAGACCTGATTTAAATGACAATAAACTTGAGATTCTATGGTTTGAAGTGTTGCTTCCCAAGACCAAACCCATCTTAGTAGGAACTAGTTACCGCCCTCCCACCCATGACCAGTTCTTAGAGGACTTTCCGAGAGTCTTGTCAGGACTTGATAACAATGACGAGACAGTAATACTGGGAGACTTCAACATCTGTTTTCAACAGCAAAATAACGGGCTATGTAAAAGATATAAGCAAATTCTGGATTTAAATAGTTACACGCAACTAATTAATACACCAACCCGGATCACACAGTTCTCAGCCACCCTAATTGACCACATACTTTGTAACCGCCCTGAGAACATTAGTCAGTCAGGGGTCATTACCACAGGTCTTAGTGATCATTTCATCATTTACTGTACCAGGAAAATTACTAGGGAATGAATAGGCCTACACAAGACAATAAAAGTTAGGTCAACTAGAAACTACAGTAAAGAAACACTGGTAAATATGCTACACAATTGTGACTGGTCAGTGATAAGTTGCATGGACGTAAATGATGCCTGGGAAAAATTCAAAACAATGTTCACTGCCATCATTGATAATATTGCACCAGTTAAAGAGGTTAGGATTAAACGAAGAACTGAACCCTGGATGACTACTGAGATATTAGATAATATGAAATTCAGAGACCAGTTGATAAAAAGATTTAAGGCAAACAGACAGGATATTGCAGCACTAAATGAATTCCAAAGGGTGAGGAACAGAGTGCAGAGGCTTATAAAAGGCGCAAAGGCAAGACACTATTGCTCAAAGATCGAAGAGTACAAGAATAACCCTAGAAAGCTCTGGCAACAACTCAAACAGTTGGGGTATAGCCATAAACCCGTAGATAGATCTAACATAGTTCTAAATGTCGATAACGAGGTATGCCACGAAACAACTAAAGTGGCAAATT
>WNWK01012774.1:18088-58123 GCA_009830355.1 Cherax destructor | reverse complement strand
ACTCAATAAATTTCTCTAATATTAAGTACATAGTTTTTAAGGACTAGAATAAGCTGCCCCTAATGACATGGCATGTCAGTGGCTCTCCTTGCACTCAATTTACATTGTAACTACCGATACCCATGTAATCTGCAATGAAATCAAATTTGTTTGTTTGTTTGTTGTTTGTTTGTTAATTAAAGGAAAAGTGAAGTCGATGGAATAGTAGAAAGTTTCTTCGCTAATAGAGAAGAAGACTAATGTGATAAAGTGAAAGAGGATGAAGAAATTTTTTGAAGAATAGAGGCCACGAGCATAGCTCTCTTCTTGTACCTATAATCACAAAATCTTTTCCAGATAGACTGTAGTCACACCCTGACTCTTTGTATGAGAGAATGTGATAAAATTAAGGAATTCAGATATAATTTAGTTACAAATGTTCAAGAGAAAATCTAAATATGTTATCTGACTTAACCTACTGTAAATAAATCATAACCCGCTGGGTATCTTCATAGACCTACGCAAAGCTTTTGATACAGTTGACCATGATTTACTGCTCACAAAATTAGCAAACTATGGTATAAGGGGGCACCCACTCGACTACCTAAAGTCATACCTTATCAACAGAAGCCAATACGTGTACACAAATGGAGCGAACTCCTCCACACAACAAATTACAGTCGTAGTCCCTCAAGGAAGTGTCCTGGGGCCACTCCTATTCCTCATTTACATAAACGACCTACCGAATGCATCACAACAACTCAAACCCATATTATTTGCAGATGACAGACAAACAAGCTTACTCTCAATACTGACAAGACCTATTTCATTCAGTTTGGAAACAAAACCACAAATGTTCCACTTAACCTAACGCTAAATGGCTCACCCATCACAAGACTCACAGAGGGAAAATTCCCAGGAATCCACCTTGACAGTAGTCTTAAATTCCAAACACACATACAACAAATTTCCAAGAAAATCTCAAAGACAGTAGGTATATTATCAAAGGTATGCTATTATGTGCCACAATCAGCTCTCCTTGCACTATAGCATTCACTTATATACCCCTATCTCACTTATGGAATCTGTGCATGGGGCTCAACAATATTAAATCACCTAAGACCTCTCATAACCCAGCAAAAGGCTGCAGTCAGGATGATAACAAATTCCCACTCTAGACAGCATACTCCACCAATATTCAAAACTCTAAAACTACTCACCGTAGAAAATATTCATACCTATTCTTGTGCCTATTACATACATAAAACTCTACATGCTAATATCAACCCTCTGCTCAAAATTCTCCTCAACAACTTTAATAGGTCCCATGACCACAACACAAGACACATCACTTTTTGGCATACCCCGAGTCCATACCAACCAATGTAAAAATTCTATGCACATAAAGGGCCCCAGAATCTGGAATTCATTACCTGTAAATATTAAGTTAACCTTGTCTGAAAATCAGTTCAAGACTCTTCTCAAAAATCACCTACTCACCCCAAACTAAATACACATACTGTAAACTACTTTCTAAAATGCTCGATGTATTTTCATTAAGATTATCTCAATTTTATATTACCATCCTCCTAAACACTTGTTACAATTTAATATCATCATATTGTCATTTTAACAGTATGATATCATCATATTGTAATTTGAAATCAAATATATAACTAGAATTAACTTAATCTATTTCTCTAGTATTATGTACACAGTTTATAAGTCATTATATTAAATTGCCTCTAATGCCATGGCATGCCAGTGGCTCTCCTTGCATTTCAGTTTTATAATTGTTACTACCAGTATCTATGTAAACTTGCAAAGAAATAAAATTTACTTTACATGTTTAAAGTCAACCACGCCTTGCTAAAATATAAAATGATAAAAATAATCCAAAACCGCGTATAAGCTACACTGTAATTTTTTTGTGACCGAATTCATATCGATTGTAACCAGATCACAAACATGTAAATCATTCATTACCAGTTTGAGGCTCAGCTCCTGTACTCATTATGTTCCTCTGTAACCTTTCGACAACCGCCCTACGATGGGAATGGGATTCATAATAAAGATTTTAAAACTAACTCTCTCTCTCTCTCTTTTACACAGGATTTAACAAAGTTAAGGTAAGGGTTCCTAACTGTTTTACAAGCTAAGAGCTGTTACCTGCATCAGCTCATTTGAAAGGCCTCTCTCTCTCTCTCTCTCTCTCTCTCTCTCTCTCTCTCTCTCTCTCTCTCTCTCTCTCTCTCTCTCTCTCTCTCTCTCTCTCTCTCTCTCTCTCTCTCTCTCTCTCTCTCTCTCTCTCTCTCTCTGTATATCTCACCATATCTTGCCAAAGTCTACATTCTTGACAGTGTTGTACTGCCAGGCGGCGGAGACAATGGTGGAGAAGATGCGGTCAGTTGCGTCTGGCAGGGAACGGAATTCATCACTGACGAAGTTCACGAAGGCAGACTGTGTAGTCTTGAGAACCCGCAGGCCTTCAAGCCCAGTCATTAGCTGCAGTTCCTCTGTAAAAAAAAAGTGTTATATGATGATTTTTATCAATGAATAAAGGGGAGGATTGACTTGATCCAATAAACGCTCTTTATCCATGGAAATGTAGCTATTCTTCCATTCATTGGATCAAACCTGATTGCCAACTTTCCTACAATTCTCCAAACCCTTTGACCTGTATGAGCTTAGTGCTTCCTCACGATAAAGAAAATAATGATAACAATGTTCGGTATCAAGAGTGACAGTAACCAAACTCATACCAAAACTAAACTGATTAACATTTACTATCCGCTCTTGTTTTTTCTTAGGTTATGTTACGTTAACTGAAAGACAATTATCATTGGATAATTGTGTCGTTCTTGGTAGCGGGAATAAATGACAAGGCTTCGGAGGCTTCTTTCTTTATTTGCGAGATCGTGGATACACAGGCAGATAGACTCAGAAGCGTCCCTGTTTGCAGACGATGTGAAGTTAATGAGAAGAATCAAATCAGATGAGGATCAGGCAGGACTACAAAGCGACCTGGACAGACTGGACACGTGGTTCACCAACTGGCTACTCGAATTTAACCCCGCCAAATGCAAAGTCATGAAGATCGGGGAAGGGCAAAGAAGATCACAGACAGAGTATATGCTAGGTGGCCAAAGACTGCAAACCTCACTCAAGGAGAAAGATCTTGGGGAGAGTATAACACCGAGCACGTCTCCGGAAGCACACATCAACCAGATAACTGCTGCAGCATATGGGCACCTGGCAAACCTGAGAATAGCGTTCCGATACCTCAGTAAGGAATCGTTCAAGACACTGTACACCGTGTACGTCAGGCCCATACTGGAGTATGGAGCACCAGTTTGGAACCCACACCTGGGCAAGCACATCAAGAAAGTAGAGAAAGTGCAAAGGTTTGCAACAAGGCTAGTTCCCGAGCTAAGGGCAATGTCCTACGAAGAAAGGTAAAGGAAAATCGGCCTGACGACACTGGAGGAAAGGAGGGTTAGGGGAGACATGATAACGACATACAAAATACTGCGAGGAATAGATAAGGTGGACAGAGACAGGATGTTCCAGAGATGGGACACAGACACAAGGGGTCACAATTGGAAGTTGAAGACTCAGATGAGTCAAAGGGATGTTAGGAAGTATTTCTTCAGTCACAGAGTTGTCAGGAAGTGGAATAGTCTGGCAAGTGAGGTAGTGGAGGCAGGAATCATACATAGCTTTAAGACGAGGTATGAAAAAGCTCACAGAGCAGGGAGAGAGAGGACCTAGTAGCGATCAGTGAAGAGGCGGGGCCAGGAGCTGAGTCTCGACCCCCTGCAACCACAAATAGGTGAGTACAAATAGGTGAGTGTGTTTGTGCCCATGGCCCGGAGGGGCCATGCTCAACGAGAGAAAGAGGAGTAGGCCTTGTTTATTGAGTGAAGTCCGCTGCCAGAGTAAGAGAGAGGCAGGCGTGGGCAGGCTGGCATGCTTAGTGCACAATTGGTATTAAATAACACAGAAAGGTTAAATATTAAATAAATTTCTCTGAGATGACAATGTCATTACTCATCAGTTCAGTTCAGTTCAGACTCTCAGGTAAGGACCCACTAGGGGCGAGGGGGAAGTGGGGACAGAAGAAGAATAGCCGGTGAGAGGAAGAGCTGAAGGAGAAGAGAAAGAGTCAGGACTATCCCCAACAGTCTAACTACTTGTTATTACTCATTACTTGGCCTATTGTGTTAGTTACTAGTTGTCAAAGGCACTTGTCGATAGTGTGTGTGAGTATGAGCTCACCTCACCTGTTTGTACTCACATATTTGTGGTTGTAGGAGTCGGTTCACAGCTCAGGCGCCGCCTCTTAGCTGGTCTCTACTAGGTCAATTCTGCTCCAGGAGATTTATCGTACCTGTTCTTAAAGCTGTGTATGGATCCTGCCTCCCCTACATCATTCTCCAGATTGTTCCACTTCCTGACAACTTTGTGACTGAAGAAATATTTTCTAACATCCCTGTGACTCCTCTGTTTTCAACTTCAACCTGTAACCCCTTGTTGTTGTGTCCTATATCTAAAACATTCTGTACCTGTCCACCTTGTAGGAAATAGTGTAATTTTATGAGTAACCCTCATAATGGTGAGGTAGGGTGTAAATTTTGATTTTTAAGCACACATGTAATACTAGCATTTTAAAAGTATCAGCGGATATTGGCGTTTTTTCACCAATGTCGATACCGTAAAGCGATATCGGCAGATACTCGCCGATACCGCTTTGTTATGTATATTTTGTTAGGTGCCACTTTGTTAGGTACACCTGTACACTTGCTCGACTCTGGTGATGGCGTTTCGATGGATACTGTCCCAAGAAATATGTAGGAAAAACAGGCAGAAATCTTTCAGTCCGCCTGAACGAACATCAAAACTCCAGCAACAGACCTCATCGACACCATAGAAAATAATACTGGAAGCTACAATTTTTCAAAAACATTAGCATACACAATACTCAACTATGCAAATCACCACCTACCTAACAACGCAGGAATCATATGACCTCATTTGTCTACCTGTCCTCATCTCAAATGTCATTTTTAAGGTCACGATATGTCACTCACATCCCACTCTCCGCCTATATATACTGTCATTTTAATTTGTGTGTGTTAGAAGTGATCAAGGTCCCAGGACCGAAACGTTTTCTAACAAATATGCCCTAGTGTTTGTTCTAGTGTCTTTTTAAACCAAATCTGCATCTACATACTTGCTCTTCAATCTCTTTTATTGCTGAATTAGGATGCACCTTTATTTAACGTTTGAAGCTACACTACTTAGGGTTTTGGAAGTTACTGAAGCCATTGCATGATTCTGGGAATAGGATCAATAAGTTTGGTTATAGGCCACCAGTACATGGCAATTCTTCCAAGAATCTGGTCTTCATTATCATATACAGGCATTGAAATTCGAAGCCGATCGGAAGAGGCATTCTCAAGTCATGAGTGAAATAAAAATGAAAAATTAGAAGAAGAATGAAAAAATTATGCAACCACTTAAAAGGTTCACTTTCGGGGATACCTAAGTAACGATGCATTAATGTTTGCCTTATGCAGATTGTAGGAGACTATTTTGGTTGTAGTGCCAGCGAGTAAGATGACTCTGTATTCAATATTACTTTTAGTTATGACAGCAATTTTGAGTTCAATCACTTTACCCACTGACACCACAGCCACCATAATCTCTGCTATGCTACATAAAACCAAAACTGATGTAGCTGTAATCACTTCCAAGACAATCAGAGACATCACAAGATCCTCCACACTCATCACTGCACCTAGAGAAACAAAAGTTTACGGTATCCCTTGTGGGGGTGCGACAAGCTCTACAATGGAGAAACTGCCAGAAGTCTTCCCAAACGCTTATAAGAACACTAGTATACACATACAGAATTGACATCAACACTGAAGAAACCACTCGTGGCAAAGCGTTTTCTCAATAAATGTCCTGAACTGTGCTTATGTATCTTATCCACACAACACCAGCAATGCATACAACACTGCAACTCCTAGCAACTCACATCATGGAATGAGATAAAGATATCTTAGTCCTTGATTCCTTACTCTGGAACATTTAAACTTTCTCCATCAGGTAAGCACCATCATGCTTTTTCTGGAACTTACCCCTCATCATGCCCCTGCCATCTCACCTCCGCGCCTCTGGGTCGCCCTGCAGGTGTGCTTGTACTCGGGAGATAAGATGAACGCGTGGTTGTGTGAGCGGCCGTCAACCACAAGGCGACGCCACGGGTACTCCTCTACCTCCACACTGACTGTGTTCACGTGAGCGTATTTGTTGAGGAAATGTGAACACAATAGAAGAGCGAAGGCTTCTGGGGACGTCACCTGCGAGAGAGTAAAGGACAAGGTACTCTATTAAGCAGCGAGAGAGAGAGAGAGAGAGAGAGAGAGAGAGAGAGAGAGAGAGAGAGAGAGAGAGAGAGAGAGAGATGAGTCACTTACCCCGTGTTTCTTGGCTAAAATGTAGACAGTATTCTTCTGGGAATCAGTGGCTACAATATCTGAGTTGTCACCGTGAATGTAGTCCTTGTCTGTGTCGAGGGTAAGTTGGGTGCACACCTCGAACTCCTTGATGGAGTGCACAGGACCTTCACGCCGCACGTGCAGCAACTTTACGTTGTTCTTGCCATAGCCACGAGACACCCATTCGAAGCCCTCCATGTTGCTGCAAGACATTATCAAAAAATAAATACGTATATAAACGCAAAATGTCGAAGTGATTGAAGAAGTTCATGGTGGCTTCAGTGCCACGATTACTTTGTTTATTGTAAATTAATATAATGATCTGTTGGATCTTGTCAAAATGCACTGTCCTGTAAGCACAGGCAAATGCCGTCAAGCACATTCAAATGGACTGTCAAGTAAATAAGTCGCACACTGTTGCGTAGGCCTACTGACCTGGTGCTTATAAGTATAATATGAGTGGGACTGCCTTGTATACGTACTAAACCTTGGACGCCTATTAACTCTAGTGCCAAGGAAAGATAATATACAGAGAAATGGCGAATGGTCAACAGTGGCGAAGGGTCAACAGTATGTGAAGACATTGATAGTCACTTAGTGGTGAAACGTTGTAACAATAAGACTCCTCTGTAATCAGTGTCTTACTCACCAATGATAATATAGTCAAGAAATTGTTGTTTGTTAGGTATTGACATGTAACTAGTGTCAAAGACCTGGGAGTGATCATGATAGAGGATCTCACCTTCAAGGACCATAACACTGTAGTAATCGCATCTGCTAGAAAAATGACAGGATGGATAATGAGAACCTTCAAAACCAGGGATGCCAAGCCCATGTTGACACTTTTCAGGTCGCTTGTTCTATCTAGGCTGGAATATTTCTGCACACTAACTGCACCTTTCAAGGCAGGTGAAATTGCTGACCTAGAAAATGTGCAGAGAACCTACACGGCATGCATAACTGCGATAAACCACCTTAATTACTGGGAACGCTTGAAGTTCCTAAACCTGTACTCCCTGGAACGCAGGCGGGAGAGATACATTATTATATACATTTGGAAAATTCTAGAGGGATTAGTACCAAACTTGCACACGAAAGTCACTCCCTACGAAAGCAAAAGACTCGGCAGACGATGTAACATCCCCCCCCCACCCCAATGAAAAGCAGGGGTGCCACTAGCACGTTGAGACAACACAATAAGTGTCAGGGGCCCAAGACTGATCAGCTGCCTCCCAGCATACATAAGGTGAATTACCAATAGACCCCTGGCCGTCTTCAAGCAGGCACTGGACAGGCACCTAAAGTCGGTACCTGATCAGCCAGGCTGTGGTTCGTACGTTGGACTGCGTGCGGCCAGCAGTAACAGCCTGGTTGATCAGGCTCTGATCCAACATGAGGCCTGGTCACAGACCGAGCCGCAGGGGCGTTGACCCCTGGAACTCTCTCCAGGTAAACTCCAGGTAACTAGTAGCCAAAGATAGTAGCTCAGTGATAGGGCCTTCGGCTCACAACCAAAGGACCCGGGTATATTGCCTTAGACCTGCTGTCCCTGATCACCTTGTAGCAAATGGGTACCTGGGTGGGATCCGACTGTCGTGAATCGCATCGTGAGCAAGAAAATGAATGGACCAAGATGGAAATAAGTGACACTTATTGGCAATTTTGGGTTATATTGAGTATTACCTGTATACCTATTGCATATTCCGGGAGTCATCGTTCCCGTGGCTCGGGCCCAGACCAAGCCATCTGTTTGATGGCCAAATCAGTCAACCTGTAGGTGTTAAAAGCACGCAGTCTACCGTAGGCACCGTAATCCAGCTAATCAGGAACTGACTCAACGAACTTATCAAGTTCCTACCTGAAGACAGGTAAGGATATGATGGTAATTTTCCTTATATATAAAAGAAAAGCTGTTGAAATGTCTTGGGGTTGCTACATTTACTGAGTTGTCTCTTCTTATGCTTGTCGGACCCCCAGCTTTTCACAGGGGAGCTTTGCACCGTCTAGTGGCTCAACCACGGGGTGGGAGGGGGAAGAGGGGTTAAGGAGACTAAATCTCCCAGATGCAAAAACTTTTTTTTTAATTAATGACTAATTTTTCCTGTATTATATTGACCACTGACTACGAAAGCATGACAGGTTAAGAAATTTCAAATACATACTAACAATCATATATTTTTAAAGCGATTTTTTTTTCATTCTTTGATTGTTAAGCCCTCTGATTGGAACCGTGGTCTAAGCATCCCCAGATTGAAATCCTGGCTTAAGACCTCAATTTGAAATTTTGGCTGTGAAACTGGCTACAAAGGGAGTAATATCAGTGTGCAGATTTGGAACCAGATATTCCAATGTTCTGTATACAAATTATGATTTATAACCCTCCGGGTTAATAATTCTAATAAAAATTTATTTTTGATTGACAATGCAAGAAAAGGTAACGAGAAGCATAGCAAGTAAGCTACTTTTCTTGCCCTGCCAAATATAATAAAGATCAAATAGCCACAGTTTGGTCTGTCTAAGATTAATAAGAAAAATATATTACCTCAGCTTCCAGTCAGGTTTGTGGCTCGATTTAAACTATCACAGGTCTGCGAGTTGTCTCACGACTGAATTTATATTGGTTCCAGGTAATGCTTTTATGATGGCTCCTCAAGACCACGTTATCTCGACTCAACTTTGATCTGCGAGAAATCCTGACATGTCATTGGTTATCGAGGAAATGGTAGGCGGAGCCACCCACTCTCAACCATTGACTAAACGGGACTAGGGTTGCGCAGTAGTCCTTCCTACTGGCCAAGATAAGATTTTGTTCTGATTTTTAACCCCGGAGGGTTAGCCACCCAGGATAGCCCAAGAAAGGCAGTGCGTCATTGAGGGACTGTCTGTCTTATTTCCAGTGGGGTCCTCAATCTTGTTTCCCAGGATGCGACCCACACCAGTCGACTAACACCCAGGTACCTACTTGCTTGCTAGATGAACGGGGACAACAGGTGTAAGGAAACACGCCCAATGTTTCCACTCTTGCCGGGAATAGAACCATGGACACTCAGCGTGTGAAGTGAGAGCACTGCTTACCAGGCCACGGGCCTACTAAGCCTGTGGGCAACTACACGAAGGTTATTAAAGCTGCATTTAACCTGTTCACCACCAGTCAAGAATACTTTAATATCTAAAAAAGGGATTAAAGAACTCAATAAACCTAGTAGGGAACAAATGTATTTAACAGTAAAAACAGAAGAGGGGAATTATTAGATGGGGAGGGAACGAAACTGACCATCATTGTAAGCAACATATTAAGCTAAGACAGCAGTGCCTATCCGTGAATATTAAGACTGAGAGACTACTCGGATTTGTGTCAAGAAGTATAAGTAACAGGAGTCCAAAGGTTAGATTAGATTAGGTTATGTTAGAAATGAGCTGAGGTAGTATAACAGCGCTTAGCCTGTAAAATTAATTTGTGAAAAAAATACACATTAATCAAATCAAATCAAATCAAATCAAAAAATTATTTCTAGTAATATTACAAAGTGGGGTATACTTATGGTATTAATACATTTTATGGGGTAGATATTACAAGATGGCCAATAATATGCCTAGGTATGCCTAGGCTTTTCAGGCAGTCTTATGATAGGTCTTACTCAATAGTGATACAATGATTATACTGATATTAAGGTTAGGTAATTGTAGTGATTAACTAGGTTTACAAATTGAGGGTTACAAAATTGAGGTTTACAAAATTGAGGTACTGAAATTTAAACATTTAAGAATTTAGCATTTACTTTAAGAATTTAACAATTAGTTTATATATTAATGGTAAACGTGATGTATTGGTATAATGCCGTTTCTATATTGGGGTGTCTTAGCCAAACTTATGACTAGCTTAAGAATTAAGAAGTAATAGTTGTATTAGAATTTTGGTTAGTCATGTGCAAATTAAGGGGAATCACAGATATCAATAAGTGTATTTTGCTGTGGGTATGTGCAAGATAAAGTAGTTTTCATGTGCTTAGCTACCGGTTGGGTGCGTAAGTGAGATAAGATGTGTTTAACGGTGCTTTTGAAAATGGAGGTTGTGTCTGCAGTTCTAGAGTTTTCAGGCAGGGAGTTCCAGATTTTAGGCCCTTTTATGAGCATAGAATTTTTGTATAGATTTAGTCGGACACGGGGAATGTCAAAGAGATGTTTATGTCTGGTATTATGTCTATGGGTCCTGTCACAACTGTCAAGAAAGTGTTTTAGCTCAGGTTTAAAGTTGGAATTTATGGTTCTATAAATGTAGATAGCAGAGTAGTAAGTATGGATGTTCTGAACAGTGAGTAGGTTTAGGTCTTTGAAGAGTGGGGGGGAGGGTGCTGCCTAGCGTTGGATTGCGTGATAATTCTTACTGCGGCTTTTTGTTGGGTTATTATTGGCTTTAGGTGGGTAATTGCTGTTGATCCCCATGCACAAATGGCATATGTGAGGTAGGGATAGATGAGTGAATAGTATAGTGTGAGTAGGGCTGATTGTGGTACATAATACCTTAATAATGCCCTACTTAGATTCCGCGGCTCAGCTCTGATTTCCATGCTATGGACTGGAAAATAAATTCACAATAAAATATATAGAGATGCATCACAAAATTCATCTACTGTATAAGGAATCTTACATGAGAAGATAGAGTGAGACCACTAAACCAACACTCGTGAAAGTTTTAGAATAAGGGAAGATATGAATGATCGAAGCATACAGATGTAAGAAAGGCATAAATATTGGAGATATAAATAGGGTTCTGAGGATATCTAACCAAGAAAGAACTCAAAACAATGGGATAAATTCAGATTTAGAAAGGATATAGAAAAGTACTGGTTTGGAAAAAAGAGTTGTGGGCCAGTGGAACAAAATACCAAGAAGAGAGACTGAAGTTAACATTTCGTATGCCTTCAAAGAATAGACTGGACACGTATATGAATTTGTAGAGTTGGGCTTGAGAAAGGCTTGCCTAGTATGGGCCAGTAGGCCTGTTACAGTGTTACTCTATTCTCATGGAGCGGTTGCGATTTGAACTCATGATGAGAAAATCCTCAAATTAACAGAGCAGTGCTCTAATCACTGCCCCATTCAGGACTAGTGTATTGGCCGGCAAGTTTTAGAACTGGCTCACAATAAGTTTGAATTGTACCTATTCCATGAGTTGTTTACAATTGTAATATTACGAATTTTCGACTCATTACTCTGTTCGTATGCAAAAAAGAAAAGCGTGGTATAATGACATTTATGTTAAGTAAAAGGACACAAATGCAACTAATGTGACATTTTATTGTGGCAACGTTTCGCTCTCCAGGAGCTTTCTCAAGCCGTTACAAACGATACTGGACATAGTGGGCTTATATATACTCTCAAAGTGAGGTGAAATACTAGTGGTGGTAGTAGTAGTGATATTAGTAGTAGTAGTAGTAATACAATAATAATAGTAATACATTAAGGATCTAACCAAGACTAAATCCAAGCACCATGAACCAGTCAACGCAGGGGTCTACACTATACCCTGTGGAGGCTGCGACAGAATTTATGTAGGAGAAACAGCAAGGAACCTCGAAACACGCATCAATGAACACATTAATGCATGCAGAAACGATAACCTGAACAACGCCTGCGTACAACACCGAAATTCCAACAATCATCTCATGAAATTCAAAGACGCCCGACTAGTAATCAAAGAAACTAATTTCCGTAGACGCAAATGCCTTGAATCAGCACTTATCTCTGTTTCTAACACAATTAAACAAAACAAAGGCAGCTTCACCATCTCTGAAGTCTTAGCAAGGATCCTCCTGAAAACAGTAAACCCTACCATCACATAGTCTCTCCTGCTAATTCAACACAAGCACATCGTAGATGTGGAACACTCCTACAGGCCTTCGATATTTCAACCTCCAGCAGAAATATTTGTCTAACCTATTGTTATACTACCCAAGTATTTGTTTTATCACCTTTTACTCATGTGCATGTTGATTGTTCTACCTTATTGTATTACTACTACTACTACTAATATCACTACTACTACCACCACTAGTATTTCACCTCACTTTGAGAGTATATATAAGCCCACTATGTCCATTATCGCTTGTAACGGCTTGAGAAAGCTCCTGGAGAGCGAAACGTTGCCACAATAAAATGTCACATTAGTTGCATTTGTGTCCTTTTACTTAACATATTGTCGGTAATTCTACCAATATTATTACATAATGACATTTAATAATGAGACGTTTCGACCTCCAGGTTTTATCATTACAATACAGAGAACCGAAATATACATAGTGAGTATTGTGGGTCATTGGTCAGGTGCTGCATGTGGGGCTAGGCTAAGTGACGGTCAAAACATCAAAACTCACAAAACTGCCAGAATTCTCTGTGAATCTGCAGTAAGAGCTGATTCTAAACAGTATCTGTTGTTGTACTGATCATTTTCTTTAATGACTATTTTGGTGTCTTTAAAGTTCAACCCTCCCAAAAGATTACGTGGGACTTTTCAGACCATTTGTACTGTCTCGTTTATAACGATTCCACGTTCACTTCTTTCATAGCACGTGAGTTATCCGAGCTGGAAGGGATACTGATAGCATTGTCAGCTTAGAGTACAATAAGTAAATCATCTCAAGTATTGGGACTGCATCAGAGTATGGGGAATGTACTCCTTGGAACCGAGACAAAAGTGTAACTTCATATTCCATGCATGGAAAATAATAGACGTTCGGGGATCTGATTTGACACTCAGTGAAAAGTAGGAGTGCTACAAGTAAAATCAGAGAATACTGTGACAACATTCAAAGTCCTTTACAACTGTCTGATCAGTCTGGCTCAACAGGCTGTCACCACAGAAGTTTGGCCTAAGGTGACGCTGTGACAGTAGAACATGACTTAGCCATGTCACAAGTATATAAAAGGTTAACTCACTTGTATATTATATTGCAGTGCCTCCCACTTTTTTATTGGGTCTACAATTGTAGATATTGTAACTACAACTAGACATTTTGAATATGTTAGCAACTTTGTCTTTTAGCCAGGTCTCATATATGATTGTGAATAAGAATTTAATACCAAGAGCTTTTTGTAAGATACTTATATCACCTCGATATGATGTGGTAAAACGCAGTACTGCCATCCTATCCATTTTCCCCATCCTATCAATTTCCTCACAGTTGCGATGGCGACAGTGTTGTGGTCCTTGAACGTGAGATCCTGACATTATCGTCCTTCACCTTAGTTTTTCGACCTATTGAATGGTTAAAGTTAGTTTTATAATCTTTTCATAAGGACATATTTTGACTGTTTACGTAGCTGGGCAGCAGCCGGGTCATGAGTTGGACTACATTAGTAGTGGCCCCTTGAGTCCCGAGCTTGGGCAAACTCGTGCTAATCCCTACGTTCGCTTCATTAACTATCTCCGCCGATGAATCTCGTGCCTCAAGCACCGCCATCACATCGCCACCAGTGCTGCTTACCTGGAGTTTACCTGGAGAAGGTTTCGGGGTCAACGCCCCCGCGGCTCAGCCTGAGACCAGGCTTCATAGTGGATCAGGGTTTGATCAACCAGGCTGTTACTGCTAGCCGCACGCAAACTGACGTACGAACCACAGCCCGGTTGACTTGTAATCAAGATAAATAAAAATATAATACTAGACGCAAACGCAGTGTACTAATAGCAAACACATACACATGGTGCTCACTGCAGCACCTCCTCAATTACTGGGAACGCTTGAAGTTCCTAAACCTTTACTCCCTGGAACGCAGGCGGGAGAGATACATTATTATATACACTTGGAAAATCCTAGAGGGATTAGTACCAAACTTGCACACGAGTGTCACTCCCTACGAAAGCAAAAGACTCGGCAGACGATGTAACATCCCCCCCAATGAAAAGCAGGTGTGCCACTAGCACGTTGAGAGACAACACAATAAGTGTCAGGGGCCCAAGACTGTTCAACTGCCTCCCAGCATACATAAGGGGGATTACCAATAGACCTCTGGGTGTCTTCAAGCAGGCACTGGAAAGGCACCTAAAGTCGGTGCCTGACCAGCCAGGCTGTGGTTCGTACGTTGGACTGCGTGCGGCCAGCAGTAACAGCCTGGTTGATCAGGTTCTGATCCAACATGCGGCCTGGTCACAGACCGGGCCGCAGGGGCGTTGACCCCTGGAACTCTCTCCAGGTAAACTCCAGGCAGCTATACCTGGAGATGGTTCCGGGGCCAACGCCCCCGCGGCCCGGTCTGTGACCAGGCCTCATGGTGGATCAGGGCCTGATCAACCAGGCTGTTACTGCTGGCCGCAAGCAAACTGACGTACGAACCACAGCCCGGTTGACTTGTAATCAAGATAAATAAAAATATAATACTAGACGCAAACGCAGTGTACTAATAGCAAACACATACACATGGTGCTCACTGCAGCTATACCTGGAGATGGTTCCGGGGGCCAACGTCCCCAAGGCCCGGTCTGTGACCAAGCCTCATGGTGGATCAGGGCCTGATCAACCAGGCTGTTACTGTTTGCCGCACGCAACCCGACGTACGAACCACAGCCCGGCTGGTCAGGAACTGACTTTAGGTGCTTGTCCAGCGCCTTCTTGAAGACAGCCAGGGGTTTGTTGGTAATTCCCCTTATGTATGCTGGGAGGCAGTTGAACAGTCTTGGGCCTCTGACACTTATTGTGTTGTCTCTTATCGTGCTAGTGGCACCCCTGCTTTTCATTGGGGGGATGTTGCATCGTCTACCGAGTCTTTTGCTTTCATAAGGAGTGATTCATGTGCAAGTTTGGTACTAATTCCTCTAGGATTTTCCAAGTGTATATAATCATGTATCTCTCCCGCCTGCATTCTAGGGAGTACAGGTTGAGGAACTTTAAGCGTTCCCAGTAACTGAGGTGTTTTATCGTAGTTAAGTGTGCCGTCAAGGTTCTCTGTACATTTTCTAAGTCAGCAATTTCACCTGCCTTGAAAGGTGCAGTTAGTGTGCAGCAATATTCCAGCCTAGATAGAACAAGTAACCTGAAGAATGTCATCATGGGCTTGGCATCCCTAGTTTTGAAGGTTCTCATTATCCATCCTATCATTTTTCTAGCAGATGTGATTGATACAATGTTGTGGTCTTTGAAGGTGAGGTCCTCTGACATTATCACTCTCAGGTCTTTTGCATTAGTTTTTTCGCTCTATTGTGTAGTTGGAATTTGTTTTATACTCCGATACAATTTTAATTTCCATACGTTTTCCATATCGAAGTCATTGAAATTTCTCTTTCTTACCTGATTCGATATCCTTAGTATTTTATTAATATCACCTTTGTTTATACCCATCATCCACTTATACACTTCGATGATATTTTCCCTCATTCTACGTCTCTCCAAAGAGTGAAGATCCAAGGCTCTATCTTCATACGGGAGATTCCTTATACAGTAAATCATTTTAGTCATCCTTCTCTGTATGTTCTCCAATGAATCTATATCCATCCATATGGAGTGATTTTCGTGTGCAGGTTTGGTACTAATCCCTCTAGGATTTTCCAAGTGTATATTATCATGTATCTTTCTCGCCTACGTTCCAGAGAATACAAGTCAAGGAACTTCAACCGTTCCCAGTAATTTAGGTGTGCTGCTGCAGCAGCACCAGCAAAACGAGCAGCAGCACCAGCAAAACGAGCAGCAGCACCACCACCATGAGCAGCAGCACCACCACCACGAGCAGCATCAGAAGCACCACCGCCACCAGCATCAGCATCAGCACCAGGAGCACCGCCGCTACCAACAGCAGCACCACCGTCACCAGCAGTAGCACCGCCGCCACCAGCAGCAGCACCAGCCCCACCAGCAGCAGCACCAGCAAGAGCACTAGGAGCACCAGCAAGAGCACTAGGAGCACCACCGCCACTAGCAGCAGCACCAGGAGCACCACCGCCACCAGCACCGAAGCTCCACCGCCACCAACAGCAGCAGCACCACCACCACCACTATCACCATCACCAGCACCACCACCCCAATGAAAATAAGTCACTTTGACTTTTTTATGTTACCCTAGGTAGTTTACACATACGTATGTTACTATGTATGATAATCTGTGTAACTTTAATTATGTGTACCTGTACCTAAATAAACTTCTTTAACATTACCACGAGCACCAATGGAAATAAGTCACTCTGTCTGACTTTTTTGGGTTATCCTAGGTTCTCTACACATATGCTGCTATGTATGATAATATATGTAAATGTATTTGTGTATACCTGAATAAACTTACACCACCAGCATTGTAACTCAAAGTTTAGCGCGTATAGAGAGAATAAGCAAGGTTGTGGCAAGAGTTGCCACTAGCAATACACTAAAATTTATTCGGATTCAAGTTATCGCTAACGCCTTTTTCTGAGAGAGAGAGAGAGAGAGAGAGAGAGCCTTGTGTATTTAGGAAGAAGATTGGCAGCTCTAATGTAAAGAAACGCTAGGTGATTTTGCTTATAAAATAGAAGTAAATATTGTGCAGTGTGATGGCAGCCATGGTTGGGGGGTGTTCAAGTGAGCCTGACATAAACATGGCGAGCAGGTATGATCCTCTCCCTCTCTCTTATTCTTTACTCATTTTGTATGTCTTGTGGGCACTAGTGTGTGCTCTAACTGGTCACTGTGACCTGTGAGACTATAGAGGATGTATTGATTCGGCCAGAGCTGGGCTTAGTGCTCAAGTAACAACTTGCTGTGTGTGGTAAGGAAAGCCTTAACTGGTCAGCCATGGTCTCTGGCTCTAGCAATATTGCATCATGTTGCACACTACTCGCGGTAATTGGGTCTCAATAATTACCCAGACTTGATGGAGGCAGTAATTGGTAAAGATTTATAAACAGAAAGTAAATGCTGTCAAAGTGTTGAAGGTCACTCTAGAATGTTAAGGAACTAACAAAAACAAAAGATGAAACATTGTATTAAGTTAATATTTTCGGATTTTTAACCCCGGAGGGTTAGCCACCCAGGATAACCCAAGATAGTCAATGTGTCATCGAGGGACTGTCATATTTCCATTAGGGTCCTCAGTCTTTGAATTATTAACACCGAATGACTAATAAACATGGATAAGCCAAGTGGTGTGGCTTATTTCTCTTAGGGTTTTAGAGAATTTTGTAGGATTCAAAAACCCACAATAGTCATTAATCCCTATATATATCTTTACTGCTAAGCAAACAGAGGCAGTACTTGGGTGTCAGGAGACTTGCTTATGTCTCGTTACACCTGGGATTTAACTAGGTTCTTTTCATTTGTTAGCTAGTAGTTCTACTACTGAGCTATGAGGTAGCTAAAGTAACCAGTTGCCTCTTACAAAGCAAAGGCTTGCTCATGATTTTACAACACTAAATTGTACACATTTATATTACTAGAAAATAATTTGTAGATTTCCTAACTAAAGCCTGTATTAGTCATGTATGTATCGACTTTTTCTTAATATTTTTTTTGCTTGAAATACAATGAAACTATTAGTGCATTACAGTGGTGATGGCCTCTTTTTTTTCTTTCTGCTTTTGGCCTAGCTCGTTTAGGTGCAAGTTAACTCTCAATTTAATGAACTAATAGGGGAGAGTGGGTGACAGATAAAGGCAGTTGTGATGAATAGGAATGAACTTTTGCTATAATTGTAACAGTAATGGATAATTGTGTAATTAACGGACATTGTTCTTTCTAAATCAAATAACCAAACTGTTTTTATCCCACATATCCAAAGTCCATTAAATTAAGGATTTACTGGAGAGCATACAAAGATCTTTCACGGCACATAAGTACGATAAGGCACCTAAATTACTGGGAACGGTTGAAGGTCCTTGATCTGTATTCCCTGGAACGCAGGCAAGAGATATAGTACATGATAATTTACACTTGGAAGGTCCTGGAGGGATTGGTACCAAACCTGCACACGAAAATCACTCCCTGTGAAAGCAAAAGACTCGGCAGGAGATGCAACATTCCCCTGATGAAAAGCAGGGGCGCCACGAGTACATTGAGAGACAACACAATAAATGTTCGGGGCCCAAGACTGTTTAACTGCCTCCCAGCATACATAAGGGAAATTACCAATAGACCCCTGGCTGTCTTCAAGGAGGCACTGGACAGGCACCTTAAGTCAGTACCTGACCAACTGGGCTGTGGTTCGTACGTCAGTTAGCATGGTTGATCAGACCCTGATCCACCATGAGGCCTGGTCTCAGACCGAGCCGTGGGGGCGTTGACCCCCGAAGCTCTCTCCAGGTAAACTCTAGGTAATACTGTTGTACATAAGAATAAGAACATAAGAAAGAAGGAAAACTGCAGCAGGCCTACTGGCCCATGCGAGGCAGGTCCAAGTCTCCCACCGGCTTAAGTTAATGCCCCGACCCAGCCAGGTCAGGTTACATTCACTTAAGGAAGAAGCACGGCATCTGACCTAGTAGCACAAGCTAGTGAGGACCAACTCGCACCCACCCGCACCCACTCTTATATTTATCTAGCCTATTTTTAAAACTACACAACGTTTTAGCCTCTATAACTGTACTCAGGAGTTTGTTCCACTCATTGACAACTCTATTACCAAACCAATGCTTTCCTATATCCTTCCTGAATCTGAATTTATCCAACTTAAAGCCATTGCTGCAAGTCCTGTCAATACTAGATATTTTTAGCATGCTATTTGGTTTATTGGTAATGTATTTCATTTTTTATAGTGTTTGTTGCACCTTGTGTATCCCAGTTAATGGAAAATATAATACACTGTATAGGTGATTTCACAATTAATATATATTAAAATTTACAGAGGAAGATTAAATGAGGTATGCTGCCCACAACACCCTGAAGCTCATCTTATTGAAGATTATCGAGCAGGAGATCAGATATGTTCTGAGTGTGGCTTGGTAGTAGGGGACAGGTGAGTATTAAGTACAGGCAGGCCCCGCTTATACAGCAGGTTAGGTTCTGGGCTACTGCTGTAAAGCAAAAATCACTAAAGTGAATCAGCCTTTTTTTCACTTTCAAATGCATATAAAAGCTTGATAACATGTTTACACTATCATGTATTAAGTGAGCAATAGAGATAAGCCTAAAAAATTCATATACAGTGTACACATTACTCACCTTGAAATATTTTTGTCCTTTGCTTATAGTGAGTGGTGAGTATATTTACTGTAGGAAGTCTGAATAAATGAAGAATGGGTATAATTGAAAACTGCTGTATAAGCAAAATGCCGTAAAGTGAAGTGCTGTAAAGCATGGCATTCCTGTATTTCCTTATCCTTTGTTTGTTAAAAAAAAAAAAAAAAATGATGCTGACTATATAAAAAATCTTACCTTTGAATTTGTATTGTGCACTCTTATGTAAAATTTCTGCAGTTATAAATTACATGAATATATAATATGTAACCCCTTAACTGTGGCATACCCAGAAAACAAAATTCCTGTGTTTGGGGGGGAAAGGGCAAGGTTTTGAAGAAAAAAATCTTATAGCATGAAAGTGTATTTTTATAAATGGGTCATTCCATGTCAAGTGGACCAGGGGTCCCAACCTGACCATCTCCAATTTCGATAAAATTTTACATGAAGGTTAGCATATATGTCATACCAACCTTGGAAAAGTTTTAGTTCATGATATGCAATAATAATAATACGTAATGCTATGGCCCTCAGGGGGAAGGCCCGTGAAAATTTCAAGAACCTGCAAAAATGTTCAGGTTACTGCTGTGGCAATAACCTGAACATTGTGTAAGTAGACATACCTATACAACTTTTGGAGCTGATTTTAAAAATAACAGTCCTAAAACTTGCATGCTTTTACTTTTTTTACAGTATGAAGCCAAAATAAGCAGAAAAATCTGTCATGTAAAATTGCATCTTGAATTCAGCTGCCCATTTTTCTAAAGGAAAACATTATTTTAGTATGATATTATTGTAGCCAGCTACCCAAGTGGACATCATTACAATCCTAAAATATCAGACTCCAAATATTTTTAGTTCCTGTGCTAATAGTACCTAAAAAATGCCCTCACAGTGAATTTTAGGCCCTTTTTGAAGACCAGTTGCAAAAAAGCAGCACAACCAATTTTCTTTAAAAACCTTCATTTCAAAGAGCAGATTTTAAACTACAAGATATCAATTTTCTAAATAGGCATTTTGCTCAAGAAGGGAGAAAACAGGCCTTAAAATAAGGTGATTTTTGGCATATGCAACATTATAATGAAAACCAGGCATTTTTCAGTTGCTGTTGTTATAGAGCAACAACAGTTAGAATCTTGTGTTTAGGTCTCTGTACAATTTTTGGTGGCAATTTCAGAAATTATCTGAATTGATAGGGATCGATATTTATTTTTGCAAATTAAGCTTAAAGTTTTAAAAAAAAAGTGTCGTGACAACTGTGATGGCAGATTTTGAAGTTGCAGATTTTCAACAAAACATTAATATTGCGTTGGTCCAAGTTGGCTGTGCCACTACCAATTCTTAAAAAATTGGTAACCCCGTCACCTAGAGGCCACGCCCAATAGCCATGTAATAACAGCCAGGGAATTGGTAACCCCGTCACCTAGAGGCCACGCCCAATAGCCATGTAATAACAGCCAGGGAATTGGTAACCCCGTCACCTAGAGGCCACGCCCAATAGCCATGTAATAACAGCCAGGGTGGTGGGCCACTTTTCCACAGGTTCCCTAACCTCAAACTGGGTTTCTTTGCCACAGGATCCCAAGCCTGAATTTGGGCCTCTTTCTGGTTCCCAAGCCAGAGCTGTTGCTTAATTCATGGCAACAGAAAATTTCTCATCAGTGCTGAACATGGTTGCTGGCAACAGGCAGTATTATTGTTGTCCCATTGATGTTGCTGATGGTGCTGGAATATTGGACATAATATGGTCTTCTGGAACCCAGCAGATGTCACTTCATGCTGGCCGATAGTGATCTTCCCAATGTATCACACCACCTGAAACCAATACTCTTTGCTGACGACACAACTTGTGTCATCTCCCACCCAAATCTTGCCACGCTCAACACCATTGTTAACGACGAATTACTAAAAATATCAACATGGATGACAGCCACTCAACACTGATAAGACCTTCTATATTATGTTTGGCAACAGAGCAGGTGATGCACAATTAAACATTAAGATCAACACTACTCCTATTGCTAAACATAATGAGGGCAAATTCCTGGGCCTTCACCTTGATAGCAGCCTGAAATTCAGCACCCATATCCAACACATAAAGAAAGTGTCCAAAACTGTGGGGATCCTCTCGAAGATATGGTATTACGTACCAGAATCAGCCCTTCTCACACTATACTATTCACTCATCTATCCCTACCTCACATATGCCATTTGTGCTTGGGGATCAACAGCAATTACCCACCTAAAGCCAATAATAACCCAACAGAAAGCCGCAGTAAGAATTATCACGCAATCCAACGCTAGGCAGCACCCCCCCCCCACTCTTCAAAGACCTAAACTTACTCACTGTTCAGAACATCCATACTTACTACTCTGCAATCTACATTTATAGAACCATAAATTCCAACTTTAACCCTGAGCTAAAACACTTTCTTGACAGTTGTGACAGGACCCATAGACATAATACCAGACACAAACATCTCTTTGACATTCCCCGTGTCCGACTAAATCTATACAAAAATTCAATGCACATAAAAGGGCCTAAAATCTGTAACTCCCTGCCTGAAAATTTTAGAACTGCAGACACAACCTCCATTTTCAAAAGCACCGTTAAAAAACATCTTATCTCACTTACGCACCCAACCGGTAGCTAACCATATGAAAACTACTTTATCTTGCACATATCCACTGTAAAATACACTTATTGATATCTGTGATTCCCCTTAATTTGCACATGACTGTAACCAAAATTCTAATACATCTATTGCTTCATAATTCTTAAGCTAGTCATAAGTTTGCCTAAGACACTCCAATATAGAAACTGTATTATGACAATACATCACCTTTACCATTAATATATAAACTAATTGTTAAATTCTTAAATGTTTGAATTTCAGTACCTCAGTTTTGTAAACCTAGTTAATCACTACAATTACCTAACCTTAATATCAGTACTGTATAATCATTGTGTCACAATTGAGTAAGACCTATCATAAGACTGCCTGAAATGCCTAGGCATACCTAGGCATATTATTGGCCATCTTGTAATATCTGCTTCATAAAATGTATAAATATCATATGTACACCCCACTTTGTAATATCAGAAATAAAGTTGAATTGAATTGAATATAATTGTAAATAGTTCATTGCGACTGTAACTTGTCCAGCTATCATACATAATGGGACAGTTCCTGGACCCATTAAATACCTCTGTAAAGATTTTAAACTGTGTGTGTGACCTAATGTTTTCATAAATAACTCATCAGGATTGTGACCACATATAAACCTTCTATCCATACACTTTAAAAGTGCAGATGGAACAGCAATGGTGACAAGTGCATTCATCAGAAATCCTGTTATTACTGTGCAAAACTAATAAGGACAGGATTTAGATAAACTTGTGGTTTAGATTTTGTGACATCTTGACAGTTTGAGTAAACTGCATATTTTTACTCATGCTGGTATGAGCCATAACATCTACCTACAACTAAAGGACCATTTCAGAATCATTGCCTTTTTCATATCTAGGCCCAAATTTACCACTCACAACTTATCTGGGAGAGCTGTGCTCATGGAATAGTACTACAAGACCGACACTGGCTTCAAAGCTGTAATATAATGGGACCGACACCAAAAGGGTTAAGATACGGAGAATTTCTTGGTAAATCAGTTGAGACATGAATCTCCCCTGCTTAGTGAGTACAAACTGTATATGTACGTATTAATCCTGTTGGATACAAAGGCATACTTCTAACAGTAATGAAGAAAAGACGGGTGTAGAACGCGTTTTTATTATGACATGGGGAAGTGGAAAAGAATCCTTCCTCTATAAGCCATGCATGTCTAGTAACCTCTTCTGTATAAATTACTAAATGTAAAAAGAAAAACTTTACTAGTTTTTCTTTTTCTGGTCACCCTGCCTCGGTGGGAGACAACTGGTGGGGTAAAAAAAAATTGTGCGTGCAGAGCAAAAAAACTTTATGGTAAAAGCACACCTGCTGTTATTGTTGTTAATGTCATTGCTTTTGTAGGCATCTTATCTCTCCATTTCAGAGAATAGCTTCATATATGGATACAAGTCGCTTTATTTAAAGCTAATTTCAGCTTGATCTGTTTAATTGAGCAGTAATAAATATTTTATATTTCAGAGTAATAGATGTGGGATCTGAATGGCGCACTTTTAGTAATGAGAAAGCCAACAGTGATCCCTCTCGAGTTGGTGGACCAGAAAACCCTCTTCTCAATGGTTCAGATCTCTCTACAATTATTGGACCAGGAACTGGTAGTGCATCTTTTGATGGTTTTGGGGGCACGAAATATCAAAATCGAAGATCAGTAAGTATTTCATTCTTAATGTGTATTCCCAATTGTTACATATGAGGTGCTGAGAAGAAAACTGACAAACTTGCCAGTGAGCAAAACATGCATTTCTTACTTACAAATGTTCATCAGTTTTAAAAATTAAACCAGTTTGATCAAAATTGTATGGTTGATTACCAAGATATTGTTGCAAACATGCTGCAATCATTTGTCGGTGATCTTCTCAAAAATGACATTTGGTTAATTTGTCATTTTTCTTGTCAGTGCCTCTTGTTTTCAGCCATTTCTCGCTTATCTGCAAGAATCCCCAGTACTATTAAATCTTACAAAGGCATTGTGGAATGCTATCATTACTTAGACAGAATCCCTACAATGTTTTTAAATAATTATAATGCTTATCTCTTTGAGTTATACAAATAATGTAGATAAATGTATTAGTACAGTAGTAGGCACAGAAGAAAGCCACTAATTTTGTGTAAGACTTCTTTTGTAGCTAATTACAATCATAAGTACAATAAGAAGGGTATATAATGACAAATGGTCATTTACAAAACAGTTACATATTATTTAAACTGGTTCATTGATCTTCAGTTTTTGGAGTGATTAAATAGAGATGAAGATACAGCGAGTTATTTAGATTACAATACAAATGTAAAGGCATAAGATATGTTATCAATTATGAATGAGAGTTTAAGGAAGACTAAAAGAAAAGGAGGGACAGAATTGGATGAAAGACAGGTTTTGTTTGACATAGCATATTTCTGCCTAGCCTAGTTAGGTAGTAGGTTGGTAGACAACAACTGCCCAGTGAGTGTAAAATGGAAGCCTGTAATTGTTTTACATGATGGTAGGATTGCTGGTGTGTTTTTTCTGTTTCATAAACATGCAAGGTTTCAGGTATGTCTTTCTACTTCTACTTACACTTAGGTCACACTACACGTGCATGTACAAGCATATACATACACACCCCTCTGGGTTTTCTTCTATTTTCTTACTAGTTCTTGCTCTTGTTTATTTCCTCTTATCTCCATGGGGAAGTGGAACAGAATTCATCCTCCGTAAACCATGCATGTCATAAGAGGCAACTGACATGCCAGGAGCAAGGGACTAGTAACCCCTTCTCCTGTATACATTACTAAAGTTAAAAAGAGAAACTTTTGTTTTTCTTTTTGGGCCACCCTGCTTCGGTGGGATACGGCCAGTTCATTGAAAGAAGAAGAATTTTTACAATCTCTTTTGTTCCCCTTTCCCTTATACATGTGTGTGTGTGTGTGTTTGTGCGTGTGTGTACACTCACCTATTTGTGGTTGCAGGGGTCGAGTCATAGCTCCTGGCCCCGCCTCTTCACTGATTGCTACTAGGTCCTCTCTCTCCCTGCTCCATGAGCTTTATCAAACCTCGTCTTAAAACTATGTATAGTTCCTGCCTCCACTACGTCGATTTCTAGGCTATTCCACTTCCTGACAACTCTATGACTGAAGAAATACTTCCTAACATCCCTTTGACTCATAGGAGTCTTCAACTTCCAATTGTGACCCCTTGTTTCTGTGTCCCCTCTCTGGAACATCTTGTCTCTGTCCACCTTATCTATTCCTCGCAGTATTTTATATGTCGTTATCATGTCTCCCCTAACCCTCCTGTCCTCTAGTGTCGTCAGGCCGATTTCCCTTAACCTTTCTTCGTAGGACAATCCCTTAGCTCTGGGACTAGTCTTGTTGCAAACCTCTGCACTTTCTCTAATTTCTTGACATGCTTGACCAGGTGTGGGTTCCAAACTGGTGCTGCATACTCCAGTATGGGCCTGACGTATATGGTGTACAGAGTCTTGAATGATTCCTTAGTGAGGTATTGGAATGCTATTCTTAGGTTTGCCAGCCGCCCGTATGCTGCAGTAGTTATCTGATTGATGTGTGCCTCAGGAGATGTGCTCGGTATTATACTCACCCCAAGATCTTTTTCCTTGAGTGAGGTTTGCAGTCTTTGGCCACCTAGACTATACTCTGTCTGCGGTCTTCTTTGCCTTTCCCCGATCTTCATGACTTTACATTTGGCAGGGTTAAATTCTAGGAGCCAGTTACTGGACCAGGCTTGTAGCCTGTCCAGGTCTCTTTGTAGTCCTGCCTGATTCTCGACTGATTTAATTCTTCTCATTAACTTCACATCATCTGCAAACAGGGACACTTCTGAGTCTATCCCTTCTGTTGTGTGTGTGTGTGTGTACTCACCTAGTTGTGGTTGCAGTGGTCGAGTCATAGCTCCTGGCCCCGCCTCTTCACTGGCCGCTACTGGGTCACTCTCCCTGCGCCATGAGCTTTATCATACCTCTTCTTAAAGCTATGTATGGAGCCTGCCTCCACTACGTCACTTCCTAAACTATTCCACTTCCCGACCACTCTGTGACTGAAGAAATACTTCCTAACATCTCTGTGATTCATCTGAGTCTTCAACTTCCAACTGTGTCCCCTTGTTGCTGTGTCCCATCTCTGGAACATTCTGTCTCTGTCCACTTTGTCAATTCCTCTCAGTATCTTATATGTTGTTATCATGTCCCCCCTATCTCTCCTGTCCTCCAGTGTCGTCAGGTCGATTTCCCTTAACCTCTCCTCGTAGGACATACCCCTTAGCTCCGGGACTAGTCTTCTTGCAAACCTTTGCACTTTATCGAGCTTCTTCACGTGCTTGGCTAGGTGTGGGTTCCAAACTGGTGCTGCATACTCAAGTATGGGCCTAACGTACACAGTGTACAGGGTCCTGAACGATTCTTTATTAAGATGTCGGAATGCTGTTCTTAGGTTTGCTAGGCGCCCTTATGCCGTAGCAGTTATTTGGTTGATGTGCGCCTCAGGAGATGTACCTGGTGTTATACTCACCCCAAGGTCTTTTTCCTTGATTGAGGTTTGCAGTCTCTGGCCCCCTAGGCTGTACTCCGTCTGCGGTCTTCTTTGCCCTTCCCCAATCTTCATGACTTTGCACTTGGTGGGGTTGAACTCCAGGAGCCAATTGCTGGACCAGGCTTGCAGCCTGTCCAGATCCCTTTGTAGTTCTGCCTGGTCCTCGTCCGACTGAATTCTTCTCATCAACTTCACATCATCTGCAAACAGGGACACTTCGGAGTCTATTCCTTCCGTCATGTCGTTCACAAATACCAGAAACAGCACTGGTCCCAGGACTGACCCCTGTGGAACCCCGCTCGTTACCGGCGCCCACTCTGACACCTCACCACGTACCATGACTCGCTGCTGTCTTCCTGACAGGTATTCCCTGATCCATTGTAGTGCCTTCCCTGTTACCCCTGCCTGGTCCTCCAACTTTTGCACTAATCTCTTGTGTGTAACTGTGTCAAACGCCTTCTTACAGTCCAAGAATATGCAATCTACCCACCCCTCTCTCTTTTGTCTTATTGCTGTCACCCTGTCGTAGAACTCCAGTAGGTTTGTGACACAGGATTTCCCGTCCCTAAAACCGTGTTGGCCGTCGTTGATAAGCTCATTCCTTTCTAGGTGCTCCACCACTCTTCTCCTGACTATCTTCTCCATGACTTTGCATGCTATACATGTCAGTGACACTGGTCTGTGTGTGTGTGTGTGTACTCACCTAATTGTACTCACCTAATTGTGGTTGCAGGGGTCGAGACTCAGCTCCTGGCCCCGCCTCTTCGCTGTCTGCTACTGGGTCTCCGCTCTCCCTGCTCCATGAGCTTTATCATACCTTGTCTTAAAACTATGTATGGTTCCTGCCTCCACTATATCTTTCTCTAGACTATTCCACTTCCTGACTACTCTGTGGCTGAAGAAATGCTTCCTAACATCCCTTTGACTCATCTGAGTCTTCAGCTTCCAGTTGTGTCCCCCTGTTTCTGTGTTCCCTCTCTGGAACATCCTGTCCCTGTCTACCTTGTCGATTCCCCACAGTATTTTGTATGTCGTTATCATGTCTCCTCTGACCCTTCTTTCCTCCAGTGTTGTTAGTCCTATTTCCCTCAACCTTTCTTCATAGGACAGACCCGAGTTGTGGAACTAGCCTTGTCGCAAACCTTTGCACTTTCTCTAGTTTCTTTACGTGCTTGACCAGGTGTGGGTTCCAGACTGGTGCTGCATATTCTAGTATGGGCCTGACGTACACGGTGTACAGTGTCTTGAACAATTCCTTGTGTGTGTGTGTGTGTGTGTGTGTACACACACACACTCACCTAGTTGTACTCACCTAGTTGTACTCACCTAGTTGTGGTTGCAGGGGTCGAGACATAGCTCCTGGCCCTGCCTGGGTCACTCTCCCTGCACCATGAGCTTTATCATACCTCTTCTTAAAGCTGTGTATGGAACCTGTGTGTGTGTGTGTGTGTGTGTGTTACCATTTTGTCCTAGGCACATGTCGATTAGACACTAGGCCTGTTGTATTTATGTGTGAGTGTGTAAGGAAACACTTCGAAATGTTTCCGCCCCGCCGGGAATAGAACCCGGGCCCTCAGTGCGTAAAGCGAGAGCTTTACCACCAGGCCACCTGGGTGTACGTGTGTGTGTGTGTGTATTTTTTTTTTTTTTTTTTTTTTCCCAACAAGTCGGCCATCTCCCACCGAGGCAGGGTGACCCAAAAAGAAAATACTTTCATCATCATTCAACACTTTCACCACACTCATACATAATCACTCTTTGCAGAGGAGCTCAGATACAACAGCTGAGAATAGTCCCTCCCAGCTGTCACTATCTCAGACTCCTCCTTTAAAGCGCAGGCACTGTACTTCCCATTTCCAGGACTCAAGTCCAACTAAATCAATTAACTGGTTTCCCTGAATCCCTTCACAAAATGTTACCCTGCTCACACTCCAACAGATTGTCATGTCCCAAAAACCATTCGTCTCCATTCACTCCTATCTAACACGCTCACACATGCTTGCTGGAAGTCCAAGCCCCTCGCACACAAAACCTCCTTTACCCCCTCCCTCCAACCTTTTCTAGGCCGCCCCCTACCCCTCCTTCCCTCCACTAAAAATTAATACACTCTCGAAGTCATTCCGTCTCGTTCCATTCTCTCTACATGTCCGAACCACCTCAACAACACCTCCTCAGCTCTCTGGATAATAGTTTTGGTAATCTTACACCTCCTCCTAATTTCCAAAATCCGAATTCTCTGCATTATATTCACACCACACATTGACCTCAGACATGACATCTCCACTGCCTCCAGCCTTCTCTTTGTTGCAACATTCATCACCCATGCTTCACACCCATATAAGACTGTTGGTATAACTATACTCTCATACATTCCCCTCTTTACTTCCATGGACAAAGTTCTTTGTCTCCACAGACTCCGAAGTGCTCCACTCACCCTTTTTCCCTCATCAATTCTATGATTCACCTCATCCTTCATAGACCCATCTGCTGACATGTCCACTCCCAAATATCTGAATACATTCACCTCCTCCATACTCTCTCCCTCCAATCTGATATCCAATCTTTCGTCACCTAATCTTTTTGTTATCCTCATCACCTTACTCTTTCCTATATTCACTTTCAATTTTCTTCTTTTACACACCCTACCAAATTCATCCACCAACCTCTGCAACTTCTCTTCAGAATCTCCCAAAAGCACAGTGTCATCAGCAAAAAGCAACTGTGACAACTCCCACTTTGTATTTAATTCTTTATCTTTTAACCCCACACCTCTTGCCAAGACCCTCGCATTCACTTCTCTTACAACCCCATCTATAAATATATTGAACAACCACGGTGACATCACACATCCTTGTCTAAGGCCCACTTTTACTGGGAAATAGTCCCCTTCCCTCCTACACACTCTAACTTGAGCGTCACTATACTCATAAAAACTCTTCACTGCTTTCAGTAACCTACCTCCTATTCCATACACCTGCAACATCTGCCACATTGCCCCCCTATCCACCCTATCATACGTCTTTTCCAAATCCATAAATGCCACAAAAACCTCTTTACCCTTATCCAAATACTGTTCACCTATATGTTTCACTGTAAACACTTGGTCTACACACCCCTACCTTTCCTAAAGCCCCCTTGTTCATCTGCTATCCTGCTTTCTGTCTTACTCTTAATTCTTTCAATAATAACTCTACCATACACTTTACCAGGTACACTCAACAGACTTATTCCCTATAATTTTTGCACTCTCTTTTGTCCCTTTGCCTTTATACAAAGGAACAATACACGCTCTCTGCCAATCCTAGGTACCTTACCCTCTTCCATACATTTATTAAATAATAACACTAACCACTCCAAAACTATATCCCCACCTGCTTTTAACATTTCTATCTTTATCCCATTAATCCCAGCTGCCTTACCCCCTTTCATTCTACCTACTGCCTCACGAGCTTCCCCCACACTCACAACTGGCTCTTCCACACTCCTACAAGATGTTATTCCTCCTTGCCCTATACACGAAATCACAGCTTCCTGTCTTCATCAACATTTAACAACTCCTCAAAATATTCCCTCCATCTTCCCGATACCTCTAACTCTCCATTTAATAACTCTCCTCTCCTATTTTTAACTGTCAAATCCATTTGTTCCCTAGGCTTCCTCAACTTATTAATCTCACTCCAAAACTTTTTCTTATTTTCAACAAAATTTGTTAACATCTCACCCACTCTCTCATTTGCTCTCTTTTTACATTGCTTCACCACTCTCTTAACCTCTCTTTTCTCTCCATATACTCTTCCCCCCTTGCATCACTTCTACTTTGTAAAACCTCTCATATGCTAACTTTTTCTCCTTACTACTCTCTACATCATCATTCCACCATCGCTCTTCTTCCCTGCCGCACCCACTCGCCTGTAACCACAAACTTCTGCTGAACACTAACACTACATTTTTAAATCTACCCCATACATCTTCGACCCCATTGCCTACCCTCTCAATAGCCCATCTATCCTCCAATAGTTGTTTATATCTTACCCTAACTGCCTCCTCTTTTAGTTTATAAACCTTCACCTCTCTCTTACTTACTGCTTCTATTTTCCTTGTATCCCATCTACCTTTTACTCCCACTGTAGCTATAACTAAAAAGTGATCTGATATATCTGTGGCCCCTCTATAAACATGTACATCCTGAAGTCTACTCAACAGTCTTTTATCTACTAATACATAGTCCAACAAACTACTGTCATTACGCCCTACATCATATCTTGTATACTTATTTATCCTCTTTTTCTTAAAATATGTATTACCTATAACTAAAACCCTTTCTATACAAAGTTCAATCAAAGAGCTCCCATTATCATTTACACCTGGCACCCCAAACTTACCTACCACACCCTCTCTACATGTTTCTCCTACTTTAGCATTTAGGTCCCCTACCACAATTACTCTCTCACTTGGTTCAAAAGTTCCTATACATTTGCTTAACATCTCCCAAAATCTCTCTCTCTCCTCTACACTCCTCTCTTCTCCAGGTGCATACACGCTTATTATGACCCACTTTTCGCATCCGACCCTTATTTTAATCCACATAATCCTTGAATTTACACATTTATATTCCCTCTTCTCCTTCCATAACTGATCCTTCAACATTATTGCTACCCCTTCCTTAGCTCTAACTCTCTCAGATACTCCTGACTTAATCCCATTTATTTCTCCCCACTGAAACTCACCTACCCCCTTCAGCTTTGTTTCGCTTAGGGCCAGGACATCCAACTTCTTTTCATTCATAACATCAGCAATCATCTCATTCTTATCATCCGCACTACATCCACGAATATATATATAGATATATATATATAATTTTTTTTTGTCATTGGACCTGTGGATGCTGTTTGTTAGCCATGGGCTATTTAGTCTCTTTGCTGTGATCTACATAGTTTTAATTGGACAGTTAAAACATGAAAAAGCAATGCCAGATATTTCTTTCTTTTTAATTATAAACTTTGTTGTAACAGCACTGTGCAGGTTTCCTTCTAATTGATAAACATATTTTCAAATACTTACAACACTTAATTCCATTTAAATTTTTCTCAGATGAGCAGTTCAGACAGAGCCCTTATCAATGCTTTTCGGGAAATTAGCAACATGGCTGATAAAATCAACCTGCCAAAGACCATTGTTGATAGAGCAAATGTTTTATTCAAACAAGTAAGTGGAAAGTATAGTTTGTATTGTTATTAAATATCCCCAAAAAGGAAACATTCACCATCATTCATTGAGTCATTGCTAACTTGGAAGCTAGCCACTGTAGTAAAAGAAATTAAGTATATTATCTCTAAAATGTTGTTATCCCTGTTTGGTGGCATTTTTTTTTGTTTCAAGTAAATAACTTGAGACTGTGTCTTTCCATTACTGTAACATTAAACTTGGTAAAGGTAAAGTACCAAGTATATCAATACTGATAAACTATTAAGATAAAGACACATATATAACACTTAGGACATTTTATTAGGAGGAATTTTGCCCACTGAGGCATTTCCAAGGTTGATGCTAGTAAGGGAGGGACTTGATCCAAGGAACAACTTAGCTTCTCTCATTTTTAGTATATTTTTAAATGTTTATACAGTAGTGTACTGTATATTGTAATAAACAGAATAGAGGAAATCAGCTCTAATATACAGTGGAACCTCAGTTTTCGTACGTCCCAGTTTTCATAGGATTCGGTTTTCGACGACTTTTTCCGTTGAAATTTTGTCCCAGTTTTCGTACATCACCTCAGTTTTTGTAAAGTTGACAATGGTCCGTACAGAACGTGTTTGCCTTCCCGCCCATGTCACTCAGTCACTCAAGTGCCGAGTGACTCAGTCTGCCTTTGTTTATCATTGAGTGAGTATCAACCTGCACGTTCAGCAGAAACATTTCGTAATAATCCATTGTTTTTTGTGCTTGTTTATTGAGTGAGACTGGTAAATAAGCCACCATGGGGCCAAAGAAAGTTTCGAGTGCCAGCCCTTTGATAAAGAAGGTGAGAAACACGATAGAATTAAAAAAAGAAGTCTTAGCTAAGTACGAAAGTGACATATGGGTGGCCGATCTTGCCAGGATGTATGGGAAATCCACATTAACGATCAGTTCCATCCTGGCGAAAAAAAAAGAAATCAAGGAAGCTGATGTTGCTAAAGGGGTAAATGTGCTAACAAAACAGACAGAGATCGCAAACAATCGAAGATGTTGAGAAGTTGTTGGTGTGGATCAACGAAAAACAGTTAGCGGGAGATAGTGTTTTGGAGTCGATAATTTGCGAAAAGGCAAGGCAGTTGCATGGAGGGGGATTCCCCTTCCAACCAATAACCTCTCCTCCTCCCTCTCCCCTCCTTGCTGTCTTTCATATGCCAACAGGAGTCTTCAATAAAGGTAAAAGTGATGTTAAATGTTCATTTATCCATTTCATTAGTCATATTTATTTCTCATTGTTTTCTGTATGTAAAACTATAGTTATTCTCTATAAAATGTATTTTTTGTTAATATTTTTAGGTGTCTGGAATGGATTAATTGAATTTACATTATTTCTTATAGGAAATATTGCTTCAGTTTTTGTACAATTCGGTTTTCGTCAGACTTTCTGGAACTAATTAATCACAAAAACTGAGGTTCCACTGTACATTATTTAGGTATGCATACTGGTCAGAGAGCCCATCGTAAGTCTGAGTTGTCGGTAAACGAGTGAGAAGAGGCTGTATGGTGGGGGAGAGGTAAGAAGGGGGAGGTGAGAGGGATACTCCTGAATGCTGTATATTGTTTTCTAATTTCATTGTTAAAGATGAATTGACTTAGACATAATAGGTGTCCCATATTTGGGAAAATAGGTTCCAAGGTTCAAACATTCGGCTTTACAAAAAAAGAAAAACATTCAGGAGTGCATTAATGTTGTGAGTGGGGAACCTAATGTATTTATATACTGAAGCTTTTTAAAACTGGGTAGTGTAGCATCTGAATAACCATGTCTTTAATTTATTTTTCATTGGTGGGGTCTTTGTTTCTTTTCAATGCTATAGCAAATAATAAAAACTGAGCCTCCTACAGCAGTACAGTAACAAACAGATCTATACCAAATTCACTAAACAATTTCTTGAAGCCCTAACAATGTTTTAGGTGGTCTTAGGCAGAAAGGATTCTGCATATAGTACAGTGGACCACCAGAGTTTGTCATTAATTCGTTCCAGAATGCTGCTCAAGTGCCGTTACCGAACAAATTTATTCCCATAAGGAATAATATAAATTAGATTAGTCCTTTTAGACCCCCAAAAATACACTTACATAATTGTTCGAGTTTGGAGCAGTACGAACTTCGGGGGTCCACTGTATATTTTTTCTGATTTCCTGGTAAGCCCTTTATGTATTTAAACGAAAATTAGATAATCACTTCTAATTTGACATTTTGACATTACATAATCACTTCTAATTTGACATTTTGACACCTTAGGTTAATACCTAAGTGCCCATAAAAACTTACGCTTTGCCAAATAGCAAGGTTAAACTCTACATCTAAACTTTGGTAAACAGTGCCTTAATATAGCCCAGTTATGCAAGTGAAAAATATAATTTTGTTTTGATTTTTCACTCTCCTTAAGCTTTTATTTTGTACAGGTTCTTTATAAGAATTCTATTGTTTTAAGGCATATTTTATCATAATTAAGATGTTGAGTTTGTTCTTACTATGGGCAATTCCTAATTTAAATTGTAATGTATGTGCACTTCTGGAAAGAACAAGGGAATGAGTGATGGTGCATGTTTTTCACTGTTCCTTGATGGGTAATGACCCATGTGTTAAAAAATATGAAGCAACCAGTTATGTACAAACTACTGTTAATGTATCCAGTTACAGGTACTTAAAAAAAAAGTGTGTCCCACAGGTTCATGATGGAAAAAACCTTAAGGGCCGTAGTAATGATGCCATTGCTTCAGCATCTCTGTATATTGCTTGCCGACAGGAGGGTGTTCCAAGGACCTTTAAGGTAAATGTTTGTATAATTTGTACTGCAAATGCCCTTTTTTTTATCATCTACAGTTATTTTTATTTATTTTAGTTTGATTTGTTTTCTGAATGATGAATTATTGTATTTTATTTTATTTTTGTACAGTAAAATATATGTAGGCCTGCAGGCCACTGGCAGCAACAGCCTAGTTGACCAGGCAGTCAACAATGAAGTCTAACCTTGGGCCAAGCTTCAACAGTAGAATAACTCAAAATTGGTTAAATGTACATAAAGTATATTACTGTTTATAAATTTTAAGAATGTAGAATTAAAATAAGGATAAGACAGTATTTGAGTACGAATAGATCCATTTCTACAAAATAAAGAGGAAGTACTGCCTTGTAGCTATTGATGACATATTGTAAAGTGTTAGGGTTCAAAGAACTTTCCTGTAATAATTTGTATTGCATTAGAATACCAATTGCTATTGATTGCTGAGTAGAACTGTGTGAAAAATACATTTACCAGTCTCATTTAATCTGCTGTTCTATCTCTGAAGCCAAGAATGGGTTAACTCATAGATTTCAATAGCATGGACCAGTGGTAGATAAATTTAAATTGTATATGCTTTTCAATACAGTTATAACAAAATGATCTACCAGTTAACCATTCCTAAATTTTAGGAGATTTGTGCTGTAAGTAAGATCAGCAAGAAAGAAATAGGCCGGTGCTTCAAACTCATCTTGAAAGCTTTAGAAACACAAGTGGATCTTATTACCACAGGGGACTTTATGTCAAGATTCTGCTCAAATCTTGGACTTCCCACCTCTGCACAAAAGGCAGCAACTCACATTGCAAGAAAGGCTGTTGATCTTGATATTGTTCCAGGAAGATCACCTATTTCTGTTGCTGCTGCTGCAATATACATGGCCTCACAAGTATGTATTGACATATGCAAAAAACAAATTTTTGTGTCATGATTTACCCATATAACAAAAGTATGCTCTACAATAGAGATGTATCGGATGTGAAAATTTAGATATCCACGGATGAGGATGTCTTACTTATTTTGCGGATGTAAGAAATTGTGTGGATGTGACGCGGATGCATATGCGGATATCTATTTACAGTAAGATGTGGATGTAAGAAATTGTGCAGATGTTCCGTGGATTCGGATGCGGATTCATATGTGGATATCTGTTTACAGTAAGATCAGGATGTAAGAAATTGTGCGGATGTTCCGCGGATGCGATATCCGATACATCACTACTCTACAAGAGATGGCTCAAATTATTTTCAAAAATATTTTCAAAGTTACTAAGATTTAATTATATAACCTCAAGAAAATGAGATTTTATTGCTTTAGATAATATATATATATATATATATACAGTGTGTAGTAGTAGGTTGGTTTTCTGTCTCATAAACATGCAAGATTTCAGTTACGTCTTGCTACTTCTACTTACACTTAGGTCACACTACGCAAACATGTACACGTTTATGTATACACACTCATCTGAGTTTTCTTTGATTTTATCTTAATAGTTCTTGTTCTTATTGCTTTTCCCTTTCATATCCATGGGGAAGTGGAATAAGAATCTTTCCTCCGTAAGCCATGCGTGTTGTAAAAGTCAACTAAAATGCCGGGAACAATGGGCTAGTAACCCCTTTTCCTGTATAGCTTACTAAAAAGAAGAAGAAGAAAACCGTCAAAGTGGGATGTTTGAATGTGCGTGGATGTTGTGCGAATGATAAGAAAGAGATGATTGTAGATGTTATGAATGAAAAGAAGCTGGATGTCCTGGCTTTAAGTGAGACAAAGCTGAAGGGGGTAGGAGAGTTTCAGTGGGGAGAAATAAATGGGATTAGATCAGGGGTTTCAAATAGAGTTAGAGCTAAAGAAGGAGTGGCAATAATGTTGAATAATCAGTTATGGCAGGTAAGAAGGAATATAAATGTATAAATTCAAGGATTATGTGGAGTAAAATAAAGGTTGGATGTGAAAAGTGGGTTATAGTAAGTGTTTATGCACCTGGAGAAGAGAGAAGTGTAGAGGAGAGAGAGAATTTTGGGAAATGTTGAGTGAGTGTGTGGGAGTTTTGAACCAAGTGAGAGAGTAATTGTGGTTGGGGATCTTAATGCTAAAGTGGGTAAAAATGTTGTGGATGGAGTAGTAGGTAAATTTGGGGTGCCAGGGGTAAATGTAAATGGGGAACCATTAATTAAGCTATGTGTAGAAAGAGGTTTGGTAATAAGTAATACATATTTTATGAAAAAGAGGATAAATAAATATACAAGGTATGATATAGCACGTAAGGAAAGTAGTTTGTTGGATTATGTATTGGTGGATAAAAGGTTGATGAGTAGGCTTCAGGATGTACATGTTTATAGAGGGGCAACGGATATATCAGATCATTATTTGGTTGTAGCTACAGTTAGGGTAAAAGGTAGATGGGACAAAAGAAAATGGCAACAGCAAGTAAGAGAGAGGTAAAAGTGTATAAACTAAGGGAGGAGGAAGTTAGGGTGAGATATAAGCAACTATTGGCAGAAAGGTGGGCTAGTGCAAGTAGGAGTAGTGGGGGGGTTGAAGAGAGTTGGGATAGTTTTAAAAATGCAGTATTAGAATGTGGGGCAGAAGTTTGTGGCTAGAGGAGGGTGGGTGCAGGAGGAAAGAGGAGTGAGTGGTGGAATGAAGAAGTAAAGGGTGTGATAAAAGAGAAAAAGGTAGCTTATGAGAGGTTTTTACAAAACAGAAGTGTTAATAGAAGAGCAGAGTATATGGAGAGTAAAAGAAAGGTGAAGAGAGTGGTGAGAGGTGCAAAAGAAGAGCGGATGAAAGAATGGGAGAGGCTCTGTCAAGAAATTTTGCTGAAAACAAGAAAAAATTTTGGAGTGAGATAAACAAGGTAAGAAAGCCTAGGGAACGAATGGATTTGTCAGTTAAAAACAGAGTAGGGGAGTTAGTATATGGGGAGCTGGAGGTATTGGGTAGATGGCGGGAATATTTTGAGGAACTTTTAAATGTCGATGAAAAAAGGGAGGCGGTAATTTCATGTACTGGCCAGGGAGGTACAACATCGTTTAGGAGTGAAGAAGAGCAGGATGTGAGTGTGGGGGAGGTGCGTGAGGCATTACGTAGAATGAAAGGGGGTAAAGCAGCTGGAATTGACGGAATCATGACAGAAATGTTAAAAGCAGGGGGGATATAGTGCTGGAGTGGTTGGTATTTTTGTTTAATAAATGTATGAAAGAGGGGAAGGTACCTAGGGATTGAGAGACCATGTATAGTTCCTTTATATAAAGGAAGGGGATAAAAGAGAGTGTAAAATTATAGGGGAATAAGTTTACTGAGTATACCAGGTAAAGTGTATGGCAGGGTTATTATTGAAAGAATTAGAGGTAAGACAGAGAGTAGGATTGCAGATGAGCAAGGAGGCTTTAGAGTGGGTAGGGATGTGTAGATCAAGTGTTTACAGTGAAGCATATATGTGAACAGTATTTAGAAAAAGGTAGAGAAGTTTTTATTGCATTTATGGATTTAGAAAAGGCATATGATAGTGGATAGGGGAGCAATGTGGCAAATGTTGCAAGTGTATGGAATAGGTAGTAAGTTACTGAAGGCTGTAAAGAGTTTTTATGATGATAGTGAGGCTCAGGTTAGGGTGTGTAGGAGAGAGGGAGATTACTTCCGGTAAAAGTAGGTCTTAGACAGGGATGTGTAATGTCACCATGGTTGTTTAATATATTTATAGATGGGGTTGTAAAAAGTAAATGCTAGGGTGTTGGGGAGAGGGGTGGGATTAAATTATGGAGAATTAAATGCAAAAAGGGAGTTGACACAGTTACTTTTTGCTGATGATACTGTGCTTATGGGAGATTCTAAAGAAAAGTTGCAAGGTTAGTGGACGAGTTTGGGAGAGTGTGTAAAGGTAGAAAGTTAAAAGTGAACATAGATAAGAGTAAGGTGATGAGGGTATCTAACGATTTAAATAAAGAAAAATTGGATATCACATTGGAGAGAGGATTATGGAAGAAGTAAATGTTTTCAGATATTTGGGAGTTGATGTGTCAGCGGATGGGTTTATGAAGGATGAGGTTAACCATAGAATTGATGAAGGAAAAAAGGTGAGTGGTGCATTGAGGTATCTGTGGAGACAAAAAACGTTAGCCATGGAGGCAAAGAAGGGAATGTACGAAAGTATAGTGGTACCAACACACTTATATGGGTGTGAAGCATGGGTTGCAAATGCTGCAGCGAGGAGGAGGCTGGAGGCAGTTGAGATGTCCTGTCTAAGGGCAATGTGTGGTGTAAATATTATGCAGAAAATTCGGAATGTGGAAATTAGGAGAAGGTGTGGAGTTACTAAAAGTATTTGTCAGAGGGCTGAAGAGGGGTTGTTGAGGTGGTTTGGTCATTTAGAGAGAATGGATCAAAGTAGAATGACTTGGAGAGCGTATAAATCTGTGGGGGAAGGAAGGCGGGGTAGGGGTCGTCCAAGAAAAGGTTGGAGGAAGGGGTAAAGGAGGTTTTGTGGGCGAGGGCTTGGACTTCCAGCAAGCATGTGTGAGCGTGTTAGATAGGAGTGAATGGAGACAAATGGTTTTGGGACATGACGATCTGTTGGAGTGTGAGCAGGGTAACATTGTGTGAAGGGGTTCAGGGAAACCAGTTAATTGATTTAGTTGGACTTGAGTCCTGGAAATGGGAAGTAAATGCCTGCACTTTAAAGGAGGGTCTGAGATAGTGACGCTGGGGGTTTCCCGCTGTCGATTGACCCCTGCAAAGACAGTGATTATGTATGAGTGGTGAAAGGGAATGAATGAAAGTATTTTCTTTTTTGGGGGTTTTTTTTCTTTTTTGGGTCACCCTGCCTGGTGGGGGCGGCCGGACCCCCCGTTCGTCCTGCTCCAAACTCGCCCTTTATGTAAGTGTATTTTTTAAAAGCTTTTTGGGATTTTTTGGGGGGCTAAAAGGTCAGTCTCACATTATTCCTTATGGGATAAATTGTTTTAATGGCACTTGAACAGCATTCTGGAACAAAAATCATGAAACCGGGGGGCCCTGTATATTTTTTAAAAACCGGGCCCTATCCCACCAAGGCAGGGTAACCAAAAAAAAAATTAAAGTTTTCTTTTTAAATTTATAATTTATACAGGAGAAAGGGTTACTAGTCCCTGCCCCCGGCATTTTTGTTGCTTCTTACGACATGCATGGCTTATGGAGGAAGAACTCTTT
>WNWK01012774.1:0-17988 GCA_009830355.1 Cherax destructor | reverse complement strand
TAAGGAAAAAAGGAGTGGTGCATTGAGGTATTTTGGGAGAAAAAAAATTAGCCATGGAGGCAAAGAAGGAAGTACAAAAAGTATATGGACCAACACACTTATAGGGGTGTAAGCAGGGGTTTGCAAATGCTGCAGCGGGAGGAGGCTGGAGGCAGTTGAGATGTCCTGTCAAAGGAGCAATGTGTGGTGTAAATATTATGCAGAAAAATTCGGAATGTGGAAATTAGGAGAAGGTGTGGAGTTACTAAAAGTATTTGTCAGAGGGCTGAAGGGGGGTTGTTGAGGTGGTTTGGTCATTTAGAAGAATGGATAAAAGTAGAATGACTTGGAGGCGTATAAATCTGGGGAAGGAAGGCGGGGTAGGGGTCGCCCAAGAAAAGGTTGGGGGGAAGGGTAAAGGAGGTTTTGTGGGCGAGGGCTTGGATTTCCAGCAAGCATGTGGAGCGTGTTAGATAGGAGTGAATGGAGACAAAGGGTTTTTGGGACATGACGATCTGTTGGAGTGTGAGCAGGGTAACATTGTGTGAAGGGATTCAGGGAAACCAGTTAATTGATTTAGTTGGACTTGAGTCCTGGAAATGGGAAGTACAATGCCTGCACTTTAAAGGAGGGGTCTGAGATAGTGACAGCTGGGAGGGACTTTTCTCAGCTGTCGTATCTGAGCTCCTCTGCAAAGACAGTGATTATGTATGAGTGTGGTGAAAGTGTTGAATGATGATGAAGTATTTTCTTTTGGGGATTTTCTTTCTTTTGGTCACCCTGCTCGTGGGAGACGGCCGGACCCCGTGTTGCCTGCTCCAAACTCGCCTTTATGTAAGTGTATTTTTTAAATGCTTTTGTAAGTGTATTTTGGGGGTCTAAAAGGTCTAGTCTACTTTACATTATTCCTTATGGGGATAAATTCGTTTGGTAATGGCACTTGAACAGCATTCTGGAACGAAAAAATCATGAAAACCGGGGGTCCACTGTATATTTTTTTAACACACCGGCCATATCCTACCAAGGCAGGGTAACCTAAAAAGAAAAATTAAAGTTTTTCTTTTTAAATTTAGTAATTTATACAGGAGAAAGGGTTACTAGTCCCATGCCCCTGGCATTTTAGTTGCTTCTTACGACATGCATGGCTTATGGAGGAAGAACTCTTTTTTTTTTTTTCATTTTTCCATGGTGGTTAAAGGAAATAAAGAAGAACAAGATTTATATAAAGAAAAATTAAATATCACTTTGGAGGGAGGGAGTGTGGAAGAAGTGAATGTTTTCAGATATTTGGGAGTTGACTTGTCAGCAGATGGGTTTATGAAGGATGAGGTAAACCATAGAATCGATGAAGGAAGAAATGTGAGTGGTGCGTTGGGGTATCTGTGGAGACAAAGAACATTATCCATGGCAACAAAGAAGAGAATGTACGAGAGTATAGTAATACCAACACACTTGTATGGGTCTGAAGCATGGGTTGTAAATGCTGCAGCGAGGAGGCGGCTGGAGGCAGTGGAGATGTCGTGTGGAAATTTGGAGGTGTGGAGTTACTAAAAGTATTAGTCAGAGGGCTGAAGAGGGGCTGTTGAGGTGGTTTGGGGAAGGAAGGCGGGGTAGGGATTGTCCCCAAAAAGATTGGAGGGAGGGGGTAAAGGAAGTTTTGTGGGTGAGGGGCTTGGACTTCCAGCAAGTGTGCGTGAGTGTGTTAGATAGGAGTGAATGGAGACAAATGGTTTTTTGGGACATGACGAGCTGTTGGAATGTGAGCAGGGTAATATTTTGTGAAGGGATTTAGGGAAACCGGTTAGCCGGACTTGAATCCTGGAAATGGGAAGTACAGTGCCTGCACTTTAAAGGAGGGATTTAGTTTTGGTAATCCCGCACCTCCTCCTAATTTCCAAACTCCGAATTCTCTGCATTATATTCACACCACACATTGACCTCAGACATGACATCTCCACTGCCTCCAGCCTTCTCCTCGTTGCAACATTCATCACCCATGCTTCACACCCATATAAGAGTGTTGGTATAACTATACTCTCATACATTCCCTTCTTTACTTCCATGGACAAAGTTCTTTGTCTCCACAGACTCAAGTGCTCCACTCACCCTTTTCCCTCATCAATTCTATGATTCACCTCATCCTTCATAGACCCATCTGCTGACATGTCCACTCCCAAATATCTGAATACATTCACCTCCTCCATACTCTCTCCCTCCAATCTGATAATTATTATTATTATTTATCCATGGGGAAGTGGAATAAGAATCTTTCCTCCGTAAGCCATGCGTGTTGTAAAAGTCAACTAAAATGCCGGGAACAATGGGCTAGTAACCCCTTTTCCTGTATAGCTTACTAAAAAGAAAAAGAAGAAAACCGTCAAAGTGGGATGTTTGAATGTGCGTGGATGTTGTGCGAATGATAAGAAAGAGATGATTGTAGATGTTATGAATGAAAAGAAGCTGGATGTCCTGGCTTTAAGTGAGACAAAGCTGAAGGGGGGAGGAGAGTTTCAGTGGGGAGAAATAAATGGGATTAGGTCAGGGTTTCAAATAGAGTTAGAGCTAAAGAAGGAGTGGCAATAATGTTGAATAATCAGTTATGGCAGGTAAAGAGGGATATAAATGTATAAATTCAAGGATTATGTGGAGTAAAATAAAGGTTGGATGTGAAAAGTGGGTTATAGTAAGTGTTTATGCACCTGGAGAAAAAGAAGTGTAGAGGAGAGAAGATTTTGGGAAATGTTGAGTGAGTGTGTGGGGAGTTTTGAACCAAGTGAGAGTAATTGTGGTTGGGGATCTTAATGCTAAACTGGGTAAAAATGTTGTGGAGGAGTAGTAGGTAAATTTGAGGTGCCAGGGTAAATGTAAATGGGGAACCATTAATTGAGCTATGTGTAGAAAGAGGTTTGGTAATAAGTAATACATATTTTATGAAAAAGAGGATAAATAAATATACAAGGTATGATATATAGCACGTAAGGAAAGTAGTTTGTTGGATTATGTATTGGTGGATAAAAGGTTGATGGGTAGGCTTCAGGATGTACATGTTTATAGAGGGCAACGGATATATCGGATCATTATTTGGTTGTAGCTACAGTTAGAGTAAAAGGTAGATGGGACAAAAAGAAAATGGCAACAGCAAGTAAGAGAGGTAAAAGTGTATAAACTAAGGGAGGAGGAAGTTAGGGTGAGATATAAGCAACTATTGGCAGAAAGGTGGGCTAGTGCAAGTATGAGTAGTGGGGGGGTTGAAAAGAGTTGGGATAGTTTTAAAAATGCAGTATTAGAATGTGGGGCAGACGTTTGTGGCTATAGGAGGGTGGGTGCAGGAGGAAAGAGGAGTGAGTGGTGGAATGAAGAAGTAAAGGTGTGAAAAAAGAGAAAAAGGTAGCTTATGAGAGGTTTTTACAAAACAGAAGTGTTAATAGAAAAGCAGAGTATATGGAGAGTAAAAGAAAGGTGAAGAGAGTGGTGAGAGAGTGCAAAAGAAGAGCGGATGAAAGAATGGGAGAGGCTCTGTCAAGAAATTTTGCTGAAAACAAGAAAAAATTTTGGAGCGAGATAAACAAGGTAAGAAAGCCTAGGGAACGAATGGATTTGTCAGTTAAAAACAGAGTAGGGGAGTTAGTAGATGGGGAGCTGGAGGTATTGGGTAGATGGCGGGAATATTTAGAGGAACTTTTAAATGTTGATGAAAAAAGGGAGGCGGTAATTTCATGTACTGGCCAGGGAGGTACAACATCGTTTAGGAGTGAAGAAGAGCAGGATGTGAGTGTGGGGGAGGTGCGTGAGGCATTACGTAGAATGAAAGGGGGTAAAGCAGGCTGAACTGACGGGATCATGACAGAAATGTTAAAAGCAGGGGGAGATATAGTGCTGGAGTGGTTGGTATTTTTGTTTAATAAATGTATGAAAGCAACCGCCCAGGGAGGTACTACCGTCCTGCCAAGTGAGTGTAAAACGAAAGCCTGTATTTGTTTTACATGATGGTAGGATTGCTGGTGTCTTTTTTCTGTCTCATAAACATGCAAGATTTCAGGTATGTCTTGTTACTTCTACTTACACTTAGGTCACACTACACATTCATGTACAAGCATATGTATATACACACACCCCTCTGGGTTTTCTTCTATTTTCTTACTAGTTCTTGTTCTTATTTCCTCTTATCTCCATGGGGAAGTGGAACAGAATTCTTCCTCCGTAAGCCATGCGTGTCGTAAGAGGCGACTAAAATGTCGGGTGCAAGGGGCTAGTAACCCCTTCTCCTGTATATATTACTAAATGTAAAAGGAGAAACTTTCGTTTTTTCTTTTGGGCCACCCTGCTTCGGTGGGAGACGGCCGACGTGTTGAAAGAAAGAAGAAATGTATGAAAGAGGGGAAGGTACCTAGGGATTGGCAGAGAGCATGTATAGTTCCTTTATATAAAGGGAAGGGGGATAAAAGAGAGTAAAAATTATAGGGGAATAAGTTTACTGAGTATACCAGGTAAAATGTATGGCAGGGTTATTATTGAAAGAATTAGAGGTAAGACAGAGAGTAGGATTGCAGATGAGCAAGGAGACTTTAGAGTTGGTAGGGGATGTGTAGATCAAGTGTTTACAGTGAAGCATATATGTAAACAGTATTTAGATAAAGGTAGAGAAGTTTTCATTGCATTTATGGATTTAGAAAAGGCATGTGATAAAGTGGATAGGGGAGCAATGTGGCAAATGTTGCAAGTGTATGGAATAGGTAGTAAGTTACTGAAGGCTGTAAAGAGTTTTTATGAGGATAGTGAGGCTCAGGTTAGGGTGTGTAGGAGAGAGGGAGATTACTTCCCGGTAAAAGTAGGTCTTAGACAGGGATGTGTAATGTCACCATGGTTGTTTAATATATTTATAGATGGGGTTGTAAAGAAGTAAATGCTAGGGTGTTGGGAGAGGGTGGGATTAAATTTTGGGAATTAAATGCAAAATGGGAGTTGACACAGTTACTTTTTGCTGATTATACTGTGCTTATGGGAGATTCTAAAGAAAAGTTGCAAAGGTTAGTGGACGAGTTTGGGAGAGTGTGTAAAGGTAGAAAGTTGAAAGTGAACATAGATAAGAGTAAGGTGATGAGGGTATCAAACGATTTAAATAAAGAAAAATTGGATATCACATTGGAGAGAGGGATTATGGAAGAAGTAAATGTTTTCAGATATTTGGGAGTTGACGTGTCAGCGGATGGGTTTATGAAGGATGAGGTTAACCATAGAATTGATGAAGGAAAAAGGTGAGTGGTGCGTTGAGGTATCTGTGGAGACAAAAACGTTATCCATGGAGGCAAAGAAGGGAATGTACGAAAGTATAGTGGTACCAACACTCTTATATGGGTGTGAACCATGGGTTGCAAATGCTGCAGCGAGGAGGAGGCTGGAGGCAGTGGAGATGTCCTGTCTAAGGGCAATGTGTGGTGTAAATATTATGCAGAAAGTTCGGAATGTGGAAATTAGGAGAAGGTGTGGAGTTACTGAAAGTATTTGTCAGAGAGCTGAAGAGGGGTTGTTGAGGTGGTTTGGTCATTTAGAGAGAATGGATCAAAGTAGAATGACTTGGAGAGCGTATAAATCTGTAGGGGAAGGAAGGCGGGGTAGGGGTCGTCCTAGAAAAGGTTGGAGGGAGGGGGTAAAGGAGGTTTTGTGAGCGAGGGGCTTGGACTTCCAGCAAGCATGTGTGAGCGTGTTAGATAGGAATGAATGGAGACGAATGGTTTTTGGGACATGATGATCTGTTGGAGTGTGAGTAGGGTAACATTTTGTGAAGGGATTCAGGGAAACCAGTTAATTGATTTAATTGGACTTGAGTCCTGGAAATGGGAAGTACAATGCTTGCATTTTAAAGGAGGGGTCTGGGATAGTGACAGCTGGGAGGGACTATTCTCAGCTGTCGTATCTGAGCGCCTCTGCAAAGACAGTGATTATGTATGAGTGTGGTGAAAGTGTTGAATGATGATGAAAGCATTTTCTTATTGGGGATTTTCTTTCTTTTTGGGTCACCCTGCCTCGGTGGGAGACGGCCGACTTGTTGAAAAAAAAAATTATTATTATAATATATGATTATTATTATATATTATTATTATTATTATAATAATATTATATTATGTATTATGATTATTATTATTATTATTATTATTAATTTAGGGAACTGGAGCACAGATCCAATTCCCTACATCAAGATCCTGGTGAGGGGCTCTTGATCTAGGGAATTGGATCTGCACTCTAGTTCCCTAAATTAATAATAATGTTTATTATAATAATAATAATAATAATAATGATGAGGAGCTTCAGAACACCGCCGCTAGTACTAGTTGGCGCAGCGCACTGTTTACCTTGCCGTGGAAGCATTTCTCTCATGCTTTGCTTGTATTTTCTAAAGTTATTTTGCCAAATTTCTTTTTTCTAACCATGGGTCCTAAGAAAGTAATTGCAGAGGACAGTGCTGAAAAGAAAAAGAGGATGATGTCCATGGAATTAAAGCATGAAATCATAGATAAACAAACGAGGTGTGTGGGTTGTGGGGTGGGTTGAGGTGGAAGCTGGGGAAGTTCCCTTGTAACTCGGATGTTGGCTCGTAACTCGGAGCTAAAAATCGACCGAGTGACGGCTCGTATCTCGAAAAACTCATATGTTGGGACACTCATAAGGTGAGGTTCCACTGTATTAAGAAAATATAAAAAAAACCCAGATGAGTATATGTATGTACATATGTACAGTGGTACCTCGAGTTACGATATTTTTTCGTTCGAGAATGCTGTTCAAGTGCCATTACCAAACGAATTTATCCCCATAAGGAATAATGTAAAATAGACTAGTCCTTATACACCCCCAAAAATATACTTACAAAAGCATTTAAAAAAATAAACTTACATAAAAGGGCGATTTTGGGGACCATCGTAACTCGAGGTACCACTGTATATGCATGTACATGCATGTGTAGTGTGACCTAAGCGTAAGCAGAAGTAGCAAAATGTACCTGGTACCCTGCATGTTTATGAGACAGAAAAAAAAAAGACACCAGCAATCCTACCATCATGTAAAACAAATTCAGATTTCCGTTTCACACTCGGTTGGCAGGACGTTGGTACCCCCTGGGTGGTTTGTCTACCAACCTACTACCTAGGATATTATATATTTCATGAATGGGTTAATCATGAAAATGTACCAATGTTTTAGTCGATCAGGTTTTGTATGTTTTTTTTTTTTTTCCTTGTGTATGTAGTGTACAGTGTGTAAAATACTGATACATATTATATAAATGATACATTATATAAATGTACATTACTAAAAACTGTAAAGAGTTTTTATGAGGATAATGATGCTCAGTTTTAAGGTGTGTATGAGAGAGGGAGATTACTTTTCAGTAAAAGTAGGCCTTAGCTTAGACAGGGATGTGTAATATCACCATGGTTGTTTAACATATTTATAGATAAGGTTGTAAAAAGAGTAAATGCTAGGGTGTTGGGGAGAGGGGGGGGATTAAATTATGGGGAATCAAATACAAAATGGGAGTTGACACAGTTACTTTTTGCTGATGATACTGTGCTTTGGGGAGATTCTAAAGAGAAGTTACAAGGGTTAGTGGACGAGTTTGGGAGGTTGTGTAAAGGAAGAAAGTTGAAAGTGAACGTAGATAAGAGTAATGTGATGAGGGGTATCAAACAAGTTAAATAAAGAAAAATTGGATATCACATTGGAGGGAGGGAGTATGGAAGTAGTGAATGTGTTCAGATATTTGGGAGTAGACTTGTCAGTGGTTGGGTTTATGAAGAAAGAGTTTAACCATAGAACTGATGAAGAAAAAAGGTGAGTGGTGCATTGAGGTATCTGAAGACAAGAAACATTATGCATTGAGGAAAAGAAGGGAATGTACGAGAGTATGGCGGTACAACACTCTTGTATGGGTGTGAAGCATAGGTTGTGAATGCTGCAGTGAGGAGAAGGCTGGAGATAGTGGAGATGTTGTGTCTAAGGACCATGTGTGGTGTAAATATTATGCAGAGAATTCATAGTGTGGAAATTAGGAGGAGGTGTGGAGTTACTAAAAGTATTATTCAGAGGGCTGAAGAGTTGTTGAGGTGGTTTGGTCATTTAGAGAAGCTGGAGCAAAATAAGATGACTTGGAGGGTGTATAAATCTGTAGTGGAGGGGAGGAGGGGTAGAGGTCGTCCTAGGAAAGGATGGAGGGAGGGGGTAAAAGGGTTTTGTGTGCAAGGGGCTTGGACATACAGCAAACATGTGTGAAAGTGTAAGATGGGAGTGAATGGAAATTAATGGTTTTTGGGACCTGACGAGCTGTTGGAGTGTGAGCAGGGTCATATTTTGTGAAGAGATTCAGGGAAACCGGTTAGCCAGATTTGAGTCCTGGAGGTGGGAAGTGCAATGTCTGCATTTTAGAGGTTTTTTTTTGGGATATTGGCTGTTTGGAGTGACATCTAAACTGTCATATCTGGGCATCTCTGCAAAGACAGTAATTATGTGTGAATGATGGTGAAAGTATTTCTTTCTTTTTTGGGTCACACTGCCTCAGTGAGAGACAGCTGATGTGTTAAAAAATTAAATAAATAAAAATAGTTCTGTAAAAAAAAAGGGATAATCCAGTGTTAATCATATTTTTGTATTTGGCAGGCATCTGATGACAAGAGAACTCAGAAGGAAATTGGTGACATTGCAGGTGTTGCAGATGTAACAATAAGACAGTCCTACAAACTTATGTACCCTCATGCAAAAGAGCTTTTCCCAGAAGATTTCAAGTTTTCTACTCCTATTGAGTTATTGCCACAATTATAGGATTCTTAGACATTATTTCAAGAATATATTAAAATGTTATATTACAAATGTTCATATAATATCTGGTGGATACAGTACTTTCCACCTTTTTATTGTGGGTTATTTTTGTGGAGTTTTATTTTACTTTTATGATAGAGTTAGTTCAGTTTTGTGGAAGTATTTGTGAAGACTACTTCTACTAATTGTTTAATCTGCCATAGCATTTTTTGCATCAGTTCTGAATTACAGGTAGGAGGTTTCAAGAATGAGGAATCTTTTCACTAGATAGGTTCTCTTTATTTAATAATGCAAATGAGCACTACGGAATTACTATCCCAAAGATCTTACTTAAAGCAAGTCATTCAGTTTCCCATGTTTTTTTGTTTTTGTGACTAGAAAAATTGGCTTATGTATATATATCAGTATTAGTACAGTATATGTATAAAAATATTACAGTAGTATTTATAAAATGTTTGAAATCATTATTGTAATTGCCTCCTCAGTTTTCTACTTTTATTCATAGAGGATATACATAAATATATTTTGGATAATTTTCAACATTCATCCAGAATGGAAAAAGTGACCCATGTCATTGTACAAAACGGTTGTAAAATAATTCCTGTCTTCTAAATAAACATCTCAAAATTATCTTGAGCATGGCTGAAGCTATCAGAGATAAAATAAAGAAAAAAAAAATGGGTCTTTTTTTTTTTTTTTTTTTAGTAGTAGTAGTATTTCCAGGATTTAAGATTAAGGGGAGAGTGAAACTAGCAACCTGGGTAATGATAGTCAAAATTGCTTGATTTCTTATTGAAAATTCAGAAGGGCATGAGTGTTATATTCTAGAAGTTCCATCATGGCAACACTTATGACACTTTTACGCAAAATTAGAAATACCGAAAATGTTTTAGGTGACTGTACAGGATCATGTAGAGCCCAGTTGTTTTATTGCAAAGGCAGAAGTAGGAAGTTATTTATTTTTTAAGAAAATGTAAACAAAAGGAAAAAAAAAAAATTTTTGGGAGGATAATATAATGTAATGCTTTACTTTTGCCTTTGCAATAAAAGCATTTGGGCTTCGTTTGATCCTGTATATTCACCTAAAACACTTTTGGTATTTGGTATTGCTGGGAACTTCTAGAATACAATCCTCATGCCTTTACGAACTTTGAATAAAAAAATAAAACAATTCTGACCATTTCCCAAGTTGCTAGTTCCCCTCCTCCCCTCCTTTCATTTCCTTAATTATGGAAATATTTTCTAGGGCAAATTTAAATTAATAATATTAATGCTAATACTCACCAGAAGTAATCAATTTTTACAGGTTTCTTTGATAATTTTAAGGTAGATTCAAGATGAGTGCATAAGCTTTACAATGCAATATTTTTCTGCATTTCTTATTGTATTTGGATCTCATTATGGATTATGCATCATCTATGGAGTCCAGTGTTGTGGTGCTACATTGAAAAAGATAACAAACTGTATTAGACTTCATTATTCTCATATCTTAGTGATCTACTTCAGAAGTTGGTTTTATTTCTTGTATGTGATTTGTCATTAAACTAGAGATTTTTATCTTTTTCAATTTATATCTACAGTATATTTGCAGTAGCTGACAGATTTTAAACCAGTAATCATCAGTATGATACTTTCTTGAAGAGTTAACTAAAAATATATGCATCAACTCTTTGAACTTACTCAAAAGTATACTGCATAAGGTATTATTGAAAATCTTTTCATCAGAAATAGTATTTAATTTAATGAATATGAAATTGATAAAAAGTCAGAAAATCAAATGTCTAAAATTATTGTCATTCTATTGAAAGGAAAAATACTAGATTAAAAGAAAAGGGACATTTTTACTTGTTTATATATAGCTAGATGTGTATGTAAGGGTGCCTTCAGTGGAATTCATTGTTAGTATGACATTACTAAAAATAGTTTTATTTTTTGGTTTATATTTATACTGTGTAAGATGGTTATACCTGTATGTCATCCTTCTCCACAATCTGGTAAAACTTCTTGGACTGTTACTTTTGGCATGCCATTTTAATATTAAAAATTAGCTATATTTTACAAGGTTACTTCCATTCATTCTCTTGGTGGATTTCTAACTTTGATGTTAGAAATAATTTTTTTTTTTTTTTGTCCATAAAAAAGTTTGAAATTCTTTTTCACATTGTTTGGCACATGCCCTAACTAAATTAGGGTTTCTTTTATAGAGTTAACATTTCTGATTTTGATTGTATGGTAGCATCATAACTTCAGAATTATTTTGATGTGTTACCTGGACTTTGTAGTGAACATAGCTGACACCATTTAGCTTTAAAAATATTAGTGATTTCTCTTTAGTTTCATTTGTTATTTAAAGATGCTCTGGTATTTCTTCATATTTGCATGAAATTAATAGTTTATGCCCTACTTTGAAGGGGTTTGTTTAGATAAGTCTACATATGGAAATCTTTCATATTTTGGGTACAAATGAGTTGAGGAGGAACAAGCTTATCAAGCCTGTATAATCTGTTTAGAAATATTAATTTTCATGTTCAAGATAAATAGCTTATTATTTATAGCTATATTATAAATATGCATACCATAGCAGAATTTTAGCGCATGCCACTATAAGGGGACCAAACCTATGTGGATAGTGATCCCTGAAACCTTCTCAAGGTAACTCTTGCCTTGGTATTATGTGCTGAGAAAATCTTGTACAGTATATGAATATTTTTCTAGTATAGTAGACTGGTGTTCAGTACTCATTTTCATATCATTGGTATTACAGTATTATTATTATTATCTTCAAAACTAGTACTAAACATCCATGTCATTCAGTGCTTAGATCATTGGTAAAACATGTTGACCTCATTTTTGATCACTGCTAGAACAATTTCTGTTTGCTCTTGTACATTTGGAAATTAACAGATTTTAACCCTTTGAGTGTCATGACCCCTGCTCACAAACTTGATCACAGGGTCAAATCCCTTCCCTCCCCACCACAAAAAAATTATGAAATAATAGAGAATCTTTTCCAAAGGTACTGAAACCAAAAGCTCGAAATTTGATGGAAAACTTACAGAATTACGCTCTTGCAGTGTCCAGAATAAATAATGTAGACATTCCTGGCAGTTAAATAACATTTTCTCTGTTCATTAGTCACATCTCCAGGCCCCTCTTATATTACGCTTGCTTTTCATTTTGACTTTATTCACACAAAAAAAAATAGAAGATTTAATGTTATTCAGACTACTGGATAATTGTATAAATAATATCACGTATTCGTGAATGCATATTAGACTCACCAGTTTGTGTATTGGACGTGTGACATGATTTGTTTAACCCTTTGAGGGTCGAGAGGCCCTCTCCCAAACTTGTTCTCAGGGTTGAAAAATTTAAAAAAAAAAAAAAATTATTTTTTATGAAATGATAGTCTTTTTCCGATCATAATGACACCAAAAGTATGAAATTTGATGGAAAACCTACGGAATTATGGTCTCACGAAGTTAGCGGTCTCAACGATATTTACGCATCAGCGATTTCGCCCACTTTGAGTCCTATTTTCGGCCAATTGCAATGTTCCAGTCGACTAAAATCATAGCTATTTCGCTAGAACTCCATTTATCCAATCGATTGAGTACCAGAAACAGCCCATTTACCAATTTCAACTACCCAGTAAAGTGGTCAGAAATTGACAATTTGGCCAATTTCACACAAATTTCAAAAGATGCCAATTTCAAAATTGGGTCCAGAATAAACAAGACAGACATTACTGGCTAAAATAACATTTTATCTGTTCATTAGTCACATCTCCAGGCCCCTCTTACATTACTTTTGCTTTCCATTTTGAATTTTTATTCTTAAAAAAATAGAAGATTTACTGTTATGTATCCTACTGCATCATTGTAAAACCGGTATAAATAATATCAGCGCACTTGTGAAAGAATATTAGACTCACCAGTTGATGTGTACTGGACGCGTGGCATGATTTGCTTACTCTTGAACATCGGCAAAAATTGAATATTTTCGCTAATTTGAGCTCAATTTCAAGGTACTTGTCATCATAAAACCAATCAAAATCATCCCTATTTCTGTACCATATCTTCCATTTTATCAAATGAGACCAAGAAAACAAGAATACAACCATAAATACCATACGAAAATACACTTGAAAGTAGCTGTTTTAAACCAAAAACACGGTCAGTTTTTTTTCTCATTATGCACTGCATGCTTCAGGATTTTTTTTATACTGCGCACACTGACCACGCAGACCCATTCTTTCATATGTAGGCCTGCCAGCTTTCTTCCACCAGACTTGAAGGCGCTAGAATTTGTGTACAAGTACGTGACCGACCCTGGCTGCAATGACGTACAAGTACGTGACCGACCCTCAAAGGGTTAATCACTCATTGTTCGTTAAAAAATGAGTTATTCATTCCAATGTATAACAAAAAAAAAATGATTTGAGAAGGATGAAGCTGAATCCAAGGTTTATTTTTCTATATAAAACTGTAAACAAAAAATGTAACTTTGTACCCCATTTTTACGAAAGACTCATTGTGATGTGTGCCAACATTATTACTGAAAGGTAACTGTTGTAGGATAAGTGACTTTTCTTAAGTTGAGCATTCACTATTCTAAGGGTTGTGATTTTTAAAGAAATCTTTCCAGAAGATTCTGTGCAAGATAAAGATAGCCCAGTCAGGAGAGACATTGGTTCTCAGAGGCAACAAGGCTGCAAAAATGTACTGTAGATAGATTAGATTTTTTCCAAAATATTTTAGAATATTGTTTGAATGGATATTTACACTTTAAAACAAAATTTTGTCAGATATAACCTAATGTTTTACCAAATTAATTTATCTCTTGTGCTTATTTTGATTTCTTACATTACAGTTTAATTAAAATTGAAAAGGCTTATGGAATTGCTTGTTACAATACTTTTATTTCTGATGAGGTCATATTTTAATAGTGCATTCTTCCAACAAGAGAGATTTACCCATTGTTAAATAAGAAAGGCACACTTTTGCTGTATTTATTATGTGGTTTTGTATCCAAATAAAAGGCTCTAAAATAAGTATTGGAGCTATCAGTTAAATTCCATACAAGATCATTTAACTTTGAGATTCTAATAGACTCCTGTCTACAAGCGAGCACACAGAATTTACCTCTAGCATCGTCCCTGCTCTAACACCCTTATTTTATCTGACCTCACTGACAGCCCCCACATTTGACACAGACTCCCTCTAACTTTTTGTCAGCAACAGCTTTATTACACCGATTTTGATTATACTTCCCTTTAGCACACCTTACTCCCTTACTAACTGCCTCAGGCATATTCTTAACCTTCGCTGGTCTCTGATCAAGCATATTACACCTTTAGCACATCCTACCCTGAAGTATTGTATGACCCTTGCGAGTTTAGCGCTTAGTTATGATTGTAATCATAATAACTGAGATTTGTAATCCAACTTCTAGACTATGTAAGTTGCCCTTTCACACACAAAAAAAGTTGTTTTAAATATTCCTTGATGTGTGCAAAAATGCTACAGATGTGGAGGTGAAATTTCAACCCATCTACTGCCCTGGTACCCAGACTTTATAAATGATTCTGTTCCAAGCTATTTATTTTCATGAGTTGTACTATGAATAATATGACAAAGTGCAGATTTGAAGTTTTTCACCTTCTCCGGAATTGGACTGTGGGATCGTCTGTTCTGGTTTCTCCAACAGTTTGTCCAGTGGATTGTTCAAAGCGAGAGCTTATGCTACTCATGGGAGTTACCCCCGGAGGAAGGGATACTGTAGTGCAACATTATGAGCATCACTTGCTTTATTATAACCATGACTGGTGCATTTGGTGTTGTCACCATTGGAATGAAGACAACCTTGTATGTGGACAATCCTGCTGTCTACTGTTCGGCATCTACTCTTGGAGTTGCCAGATTCAGGTGGCTGGACATCACAGAGCAGGCTGTTGCTAACAGCCACCAGTTTTCCACTCAGAAAAAGGTAACTTCAGTTTAACCATTCCTGGGTTAGTCTGATTCCCATGTGCAACCCCACAGTGTGGGCTCTTCCTACAAGCAGCAGGTGACATTTCTGTGAATGGTCTTTGATCAGGGCCTGACATGGGTATCTCGTATAAAGAAGCTTAAAGTGGGTGCTAGAAATTCTTAAGGTGCTCTCCCAATATACCTGAGGGGTAGATCAGTAGACCATGGTCTACCTGCATATGGCATTGTGCCATTCCAGACTGAAGTATAACTGCTGCACTTGCTAAATCTTATCCATAACCTAGGGATCATTCCTTCTGTTCAGAGCCTGTCTGTTTAGTGGTGAGCTACCCCCCTGAATCTCTACCATGAAAGCCTGCACTATCTTCTAGTTCGGCATACACTTGGCAACTCGGTTTATGCTGTGATCTTTGCACAGGGAGGGGAGGTTAAGTTAAAGAACATGGTGTTGGTTTTGTGGTGATTGACATGAGAATTCATATTGTGCACAGCTACCAAATTAGTCCTCTGTATTTGCTGCAGATGGGAAATTTGCTAAGAGCAGCACTGGCCAGCATTTTTGTACATACAAAATTTGGAGACAGGGTTTTCACAATACAGTCTCTCCTCACTTAGTGACGTACTTGTTTACCGCCGACTCTGACTTATGACAGGCTCTCTGACCAGTATACATACTATTCTGTTTAATACATTATACAGTACACTACTGTATAAACATTTAAAAATACAGTGGTACCTTGACTTACGAGATTAATTCGTTCTGTGACTGAGCTCATAACTCAGTTTGCTTGTACAGTGGACCCTCGGTTTTCGTACAGCTCCCAACTCGAAGAATTATGTAAGTGTATTTTTGTAAGTGCTTTTGTAAGTGTATTTTTGGGGTCTGAAATGACTAATCTAATTTACATTCGTCCTTATGGGAACAAATTCGTTCAGTAACGGCACTCGAACAGCATTCTGGAAAGAATTATCGACGAAAACCGAGGGTCCACTGTAGATCAAATCAATTTTCCTCATTGAAATTAATTGAAATGCCATTAATCCGTTCCAGCCCCCTAAAAACCACCCCAATTTTTTGTTACGGGTTTTTAAATACGAAAAATGTATTTATAAATAAGAAATATTGTATACTCTACCCACCACCTCTACTACACCCACCACCCTCACTACTACACCCACCACCCTCACTACTCCACCCACCACCATATCTACTCCACCTACCATTATCACTACTCCACCCACCATTATCACTACTACACCCACCACCCTCACTACTCCACCCACCATTATCACTACTACATCCACCACCATTATCACTACTACATCTACCACCATTATCACTACTACATCCACCACTATCACTACTCCACCCACCTTAATTAATGTTTCTGGAAAAACTCTTGAGTGTTGAAATAGAGGTTACCTCTTCCCTGGATTTATACGAGAACCAAACAAGGGACTAGGTGCCTCACTACAATCTGGGATTAGTGTTTTCCTTCCAGTTATGTCTTGGAAGAGCATGTGGGATAGGACGAAGTACCTGACATTCCTCTGGGTACAGAGTTGGATTTGACTTCAGATACGCCGCCAATTAGTGTAGGCGTATCTCACTCGTTACTCGGATTTTGGCTTGCAACTCAAAGCAAAAAAACGACCGAGCGACGGCTTGTAACTCGGAAAACTCATAAGTTGGGGCACTCGTAAGTCAAGGTACCACTGTACAGTGGACCCTCGGTTTTCGTTGAAAATTCTTTCCAGAATGCTGTTTGAGTGCCGTTACCGAACGAATTTGTTCCCATAAGGGGTCATTTCAGACCCCCAAAACTACACTTACAGAAGCAATTACGAAAATACACTTACATAATTGTTCGAGTTTGGAGATGAACGAAAACCGATGGTCCACTGTATACCAGAAATGTTATAAATGGTGCAGCTGTATGACCCCTGTGGTTTAGCGCTTCTATTTGATTATAATATTATAAATGGTGCAAAAGTAACATTAAAACAATATCACAGATAGTTGACACAAACCCACTACCATTATAGTATGCTCCTCACTTAGCGATAAATTTGTTTACCGATGTGGTCTTAGGAACGGAACTCCGTCGTTAAGTGGCTGTATTAAATTCCCTGATACAGTACATACGTTTAAGACATTCTGGTCATATATCCCAGAAGATTTAACATAAGAGACCATAGCATCAATGTGTAAAAACTATGAAATTTAGTCTAAAAGTGGAAAATGAAGGCAAATTACCATTTCTTGATATTCTATGGTGGTCACTTAATATAGACAACCCTTCCTCCCCACCCCCCATAGTGTGTACAGGAAGCCTACCCTTTAGATAGGTTTCTTGATGCTGGTGAGGGGCTCTTGATCCAAGGCATTGGGCCTGTGCTCTCCACTTTATCAACGAGCGCAAAGAATTTACCTCCCACGGCGTCTTCGCTCTGCGGCCCTTTCTTTACCTTCCCTTCTTGCTGATGGACCCTCCTTTAATCCTGACTCTCTCGTTGACTTTTTGACAGAAACTGACTTACTACACAAACTCTGAAGATTATACCTTTAGCACCTCCCTCAGTCCCTTCTACCTCGATCTCTTGCTACCCTCTATCCCTGCACTATCCACTGTCCTGCCGCACTCCATACCCTACTAATCATCCATCTCCCTCTTACAACCCTTAATAATAATAATAATATCTTTATTTACTACAAGTACATGTACAAGGTATACAGGCCTAGCTGACATCAATGACATACTACTATATAGAAAGTCCCTTGTTATGCAGAGCATTTCGGGCAAATTAGGTCCTTGTCCCAGGATGCAACCCACACCAGTCGACTAACTAGAGGTACCCATTTTACTGATGGGTGAACATAGACAACCGGTGTAAAGAAACACGCCCAATGTTTCTACCCGAGCTGGGAATCGAACGCAGACCCTCGCCGTGTGAAGCGAGAGCTTTAGCGATCAGGCCACGGGGCACCATTCTTCCTGCATCCTGCAATAACCTGCAGCACTGTATGACACCTGTGGTTTAGCGCTTCTATTTGATTATAATAATAATGGGCCTGTGCTCCAATTCCTCTTTAAGGGGGGCTCCTTGACGAGGTAAAGAGGCTATCGGTCTGAGGAATTGGACCTTTTGGTCTTCTTCCTCAGACCGAACCTATACCCCCAATCCCCCTCCCTTTCCCATCTTCCCATCC
>WNWK01012773.1:0-58124 GCA_009830355.1 Cherax destructor | reverse complement strand
AGGTGAGTCGAAGCAGGAGGCGGTGGGATCACAGTGGGACCATCCACTAGTGTAAGTAGGTCTTCGTCCTAAGGTTGGACAAGTGTTGAATACCTTCTGCTTTGTATTGGATTGATGAAGCCACTGTGTGGCGAAACGTTTCTTCATTAAAAATTCCCATAGCATTGCATAAGTGTCACAATTCTTCAACGATACGATATTCTTTCATCTTTGCTAATGGAAGGGAGGGGTCATGGCCCACTAATTTACTGATCAATATAGCTGGTGTCCCAGTAATGAATATAACTGGCGCCCACTGATCAAAAATGCTGATGTCAAACTGATCAATATATCTGGTGTCCCACTAACCAATATAACTGGTGTCTCACTGATCAATATAGTTGGCTGAAGTAACGTGGTTCACTTACGGTAGCATTGGCAGACTGTTGCCAGGACCTTGGGTGGCTTTAAAAGAGATTGGACAAATATATGAGTGGGAGGGGTTGGGTTTGATTGGTGTCGTGAGTACAGGAGTAATTTCTTAGGTAGTGGTGGTTTTGATAAGGACCTGCCTTGTATGGGCCAATCTTTATGGACGAAACGTTTCGCCACACACTGGCTTCATTAGTCCAGTACAAAGTAGGAAGGTCTAAGAAGAGGAGAAGTTTGAGGTAATCAGTCCCTCAGCCTGGAATCGATGTATTCAGTCCATCACTCTTGCAGGAAGTACAGCATAGGGCCAGAGACGTGGCTAATATAATGCCGTCAGGTGAGTCGAAGCAGGAGGCGGTGGGATCACAGTGGGACCATCCACTAGTGTAAGTAGGTCTTCGTCCTAAGGTTGGACAAGTGTTGAAGAATACCTTCCTGCTTTGTATTGGACTGATGAAGCCACTGTGTGGCGAAACGTTTCTTCATTAAAAATTCCCATATGTTGCATAAGTGTCACAATTCTTCAACGATATACGATATTCTTTCATCTTTGCTAATGGAAAGAGGGAGGGGTCATGGCCCACTGGTGCCCCACTGATCAATATAGCTGGTGTCCCAGTAATGAATATAACTGGCGCCCCACTGATCAAAAATGCTGATGTCAAACTGATCAATATATCTGGTGTCCCACTAACCAATATAACTGGTGTCTCACTGATCAATATAGTTGGCTGAAGTAACGTGGTTCACTTACGGTAAGCATTGGCAGACTTATTTGCCAGCTGGTTGAATACGGTGCACTCTCTCTCTAGCTTCTGCTTTGCCGTCTGTCATCGTGGTGTACACATAAGAACATAAGACCGTAAGAATGGAGGAAAACTGCAGAAGGCCTACTGGCCCATACAAGGCAGGTCCTTATCAAAACCACCACTACCCAAAGCTACCCAAGAATTCACTCCCTTACCCACGACACCAATCAAACCCAGCCTCTCCCACTTATATATTTGTCCAATCTCTTTTTAAAACCACCCAAGGTCCTAGCCTCTATCACCCTACTAGGAAGATTGTTCCACGCATCCACAACTCTGTTCGAAAACCTGTACTTACCTATGTCTTTTCTAAATCTAAATTCATCTAACTTAAATCCGTTATTTCTGGTTCTTATCTGGTTCAATATTCTCAGTATTTTATTAATATCTCCTTTGATTATGCCAATCATCCACTTATACACCTCGATGATATCTCCCCGCATTGTGTCTCTCCAGAGAGTGAAGATTCAAGGCTCTAAGTCTCTTCATACGGGAGATTCCTTACAGAGTAAATAATTTCAGTCATTCTTCTCTGTATGTTATCCAACGAATTTATATTCATCCTGTAGTAAGGAGACCAAAACTGAGCGGCATAATCCAAATGTGGCCTCACTAGTGATGTATCTGTACATATCCGTATGTAGTGGGTAAAGGGAAAATATACATTATATTCCACTGCTGAGTTTTGTTTGTTCCAATTCCCATTACGACCAGGTCTCACTGGCGTTCTTTACCTGTGTTCGTAATTCTCAGTAACCGAAATGTCTTATAGTTTAAATGTTTCGTAGGATCATTGCTATCACCGATATTTTTATAATATTTTTACAACAGTCATTTCATTAGTCACCGTTTGAATATATTTTCGGAAAGAAAAATATGCATTCAAATAAAACTAAATTATTGTAAAACTCTTCAAGATAACTGAAAAAATGAAACTCAGAATTGATGATGGAATACATGGTTGAAAAATGTCGTTATAAAAACGTTTGAAAATAAAATTAGTTCCTTGATAAATTAAAAATAAACAAAGGATTACGAGTTTGAGTTAGAAAGAATTATGCAGTTTTAGTAAACTTCAGGGATGACTTAAGAAAGTTGAGGGAGGAATATTTACAACAGACGAAACATATTTTAGACCTAAGCCGTTTTATGAATCCTTGGAATAGCGTTCTTCTAATCAAATATATACATAGACCAACAAATTAAAAGTCCAATGACATGCAACGAATTAAATGGATAAAACATAATAACCGGTAATAACATCAAGAACGAATACGAGAAGACTGAGGAGAGATTATTTGGTGACCAGCAAATGGAAGACAATGTGGCCAGATTCTCGATTTCCTTGAAAAGAGGCGCACAAAGCGCATTAAAAAGGGATGCAGGTGTTGTAATGGTACAGCTTATGAGGTAATATCGACCAGTTGTGGAAAAAGCAAAGTCTCCCAATATTAAGACATTTGGACTGAAGAAGCCATAGTGACCAAACTTTTCCCTGTTGTCTTAATCCATGTACACACGTTTGTCTGTTGCCACAGTAGGTAAACTCCGGCACTAATAAAAACCTCTAAATTACTTTGGACAGTTAAGAGAAAAATAAAGTTTTTATTTTACACTGATTGAGCCCTGTAACTACAAAATTAGTACTTGAACTCTTATTCCTGAATGTTACTCTCAAAACCGTGTAAAAAAAGCGAGAATAACGATTAGATAAGATTGTCGTGAATAGTTGGACGAACTCAAATACAGTTTGTAGCACGTAGATTATTATTTATATTAACGTGTGAAGTTTGAGACAGAGAGGATCTTCTTGACACTGATGATTGCGACTGTCTCCACTATAGTTCCTAAGTGAATGTCTTGACATAGGTCCTAAGTAGGTATCCACCACGGTTCCTGAGTGACTGAGTGAGCGACTCACTTACTCATTTTCTCAGTGACCGTCCAGTAAAAAATCTATGTTGAGCTTCATTACGTCACCTACAAATAACCTGGATATAACGATGGCCTCAACACTAACGGGTCTAGCCTTCAGAAGGAAAATGCAGAAAGATAAATTTAGATCGCTACTTAAAATGTGATTGAATAGCTTTTCCTGGGATTGAAATTCCTTTTGATGTTTTCTTCATTTTGGTCTCATATAATTACGGTGACATATTTTCGGTCGTAAAATGGGTCGTAAAATTCTTGGTAAAAATTTTTCTTTTATTGTGAATCGTCCTCTGCCACGTCACGAATTTATTGTTGAGTTTTTGGCTATTCGAGAATATCTGTTTCAATTCTTGCTTTAATATATATATATATATATATATATATATATATATATATATATATATATATATATATATATATATATATATATATATATATAGTAGGTTGGTAGACAGCAACCACCCAGGGAGGTACTACCATCCTGCCAGGTGACTGTGAAACAGAAACCTGAAACTGTTTTACATGATGGTAGGATTGCTGGTGTCTTTTTTCTGTCTCATAAACATGCAAGATTTCAGGTACCTCTTGCTACTTCTACTTACACTTAGGTCACACTACGCAAACATGTACACGTTTATGTATACACACTCATCTGAGTTTTCTTTGATTTTATCTTAATAGTTCTTGTTCTTATTGCTTTTCCCTTTCATATCCATTGGGAAGTGGAATAAGAATCTTTCCTCCGTAAGCCATGCGTGTTGTAAAAGTCAACTAAAATGCCGGGAACAATGGGCTAGTAACCCCTTTTCCTGAATAGCTTACTAAAAAGAAGAAGAAGAAAACCGTCAAAGTGGGATGTTTGAATGTGCGTGGATGTTGTGCGAATGATAAGAAAGAGATGATTGTAGATGTTATGAATGAAAAGAAGCTGGATGTCCTGGCTTTAAGTGAGACAAAGCTGAAGGGGTAGGAGAGTTTCAGTGGGGAGAAATAAATGGGATTAGATCAGGGGTTTCAAATAGAGTTAGAGCTAAAGAAGGAGTGGCAATAATGTTGAATAATCAGTTATGGCAGGTAAAGAAGGAATATAAATGTATAAATTCAAGGATTATGTGGAGTAAAATAAAGGATGGATGTGAAAAGTGGGTTATAGTAAGTGTTTATGCACCTGGAGAAGAGAGTGTAGAGGAGAGAGAAAATTTTGGGAAATGTTGAGTGAGTGTGTGGGGAGTGTTGAACAAAGTGAGAGAGTAATTGTGGTTGGGGATCTTAATGCTAAAGTGGGTAAAAATGTTGTGGATGGAGTAGTAGGTAAATTTGGGGTGCCAGGGGTAAATGTAAATGGGGAACCATTAATTGAGTATGTGTAGAAAGAGGTTTGGTAATAAGTAATACATATTTTATGAAAAAGAGGATAAATAAATATACAAGGTATGATATAGCACGTAAGGAAAGTAGTTTGTTGAATTATGTATTGGTGGATAAAAGGTTGATGAGTAGGCTTCAGGATGTACATGTTTATAGAGAGCAACGGATATATCAGATCATTATTTGGTTGTAGCTACAGTTAGAGTAAAAGGTAGATGGGACAAAAGAAAATGGCAACAGCAAGTAAGAGAGAGGTAAAAGTGTATAAACTAAGGAGTAGGAAGTTAGGGTGAGATATAAGCAACTATTGGCAGAAAGGTGGGCTAGTGCAAGTAGGAGTAGTGGGGGTTGAAGAGAGTTGGGATAGTTTAAAATGCAGTGTTAGAATGTGGGGCAGAAGTTTGTGGCTATAGGAGGGTGGGTGCAGGAGGAAAGAGGAGTGAGTGGTGGAATGAAGAAGTAAAGGGTGTGATAAAAGAAAAAGGTAGCTTATGAGAGGTTTTTACAAAACAGAAGTGTTAATAGAAGAGCAGAGTATATGGAGAGTAAAGAAAGGTGAAGAGAGTGGTGAGAGAGTGCAAAGAAGAGCGGATGAAAGAATGGGAGAGGCTCTGTCAAGAAATTTGCTGAAAACAAGAAAAATTTTGGAGTGAGATAAACAAGGTAAGAAAGCCTAGGGAACGAATGGATTTGTCAGTTAAAACAGAGTAGGGAGTTAGTAGATGGGGAGCTGGAGGTATTGGGTAGATGGCGGGAATATTTTGAGGAACTTTTAAATGTCGATGAAAAAAGGAGGCGGTAATTTCATGTACTGGCCAGGAGGTACAACATCGTTTAGGGGTGAAGAAGAGCAGGATGTGAGTGTGGGGAGGTGCGTGAGGCATTACGTAGAATGAAAGGGGTAAAGCAGCTGAATTGACGGAATCATGACAGAAATGTTAAAAGCAGGGGGATATAGTGCAGAGTGGTTGGTATTTTTGTTTAATAAATGTATGAAAGAGGGGAAGGTACCTAGGATTGGCAGAGAGCATGTATAGTTCCTTTATATAAAGGGAAGGGGATAAAAGAGAGTGTAAAATTATAGGGGAATAAGTTTACTGAGTATACCAGGTAAAGTGTATGGCAGGGTTATTATTGAAAGAATTAGAGGTAAGACAGAGAGTAGGATTGCAGATGAGCAAGGAGGCTTTAGAGTGGGTAGGGGATGTGTAGATCAAGTGTTTACAGTGAAGCATATATGTGAACATTATTTAGATAAAGGTAGAAGTTTTATTGCATTTATGGATTTAGAAAAGGCATATGATAGAGTGGATAGGGAGCAATGTGGCAAATGTTGCAAGTGTATGGAATAGGTAGTAAGTTACTGAAGGCTGTAAAGAGTTTTTATGAGGATAGTGAGGCTCAGGTTAGGGTGTGTAGGAGAGAGAGAGATTACTTCCCAGTAAAAGTAGGTCTTAGACAGGGATGTGTAATGTCACCATGGTTGTTTAATATATTTATAGATGGGGTTGTAAAAGAAGTAATTGCTAGGGTGTTGGGGAGAGGGGTGGGATTAAATTTTGGAGAATTAAATGCAAAATGGGAGTTGACACAGTTACTTTTTGCTGATGATACTGTGCTTATGGGAGATTCTAAAGAAAAGTTGCAAAGGTTAGTGGACGAGTTTGGGAGAGTGTGTAAAGGTAGAAATTTAAAAGTGAACATAGATAAGAGTAAGGTGATGAGGGTATCAAACGATTTAAATAAAGAAAAATTGGATATCACATTGGAGAGAGGGATTATGGAAGAAGTAAATGTTTTCAGATATTTGGGAGTTGACGTGTCAGCGGATGGGTTTATGAAGGATGAGGTTAACCATAGAATTGATGAAGGAAAAAAAGGTGAGTGGTGCGTTGAGGTATCTGTGGAGACAAACAACGTTATCCATGGGGGCAAAGAAGGGAATGTACGAAAGTATAGTCGTACCAACACTCTTATATGAGTGTGAAGCATGGGTTGCAAATGCTGCAGCGAGGAGGAGGCTGGAGGCAGTGGAGATGTCCTGTCTAAGGGCAATGTGTGGTGTAAATATTATGCAGAAAATTCGGAATGTGGAAATTAGGAGAAGGTGTGGAGTTACTAAAAGTATTTGTCAGTGGGCTGAAGAGGGGTTGTTGAGGTGGTTTGGTCATTTAGAGAGAATGGATCAAAGTAGAATGACTTGGAGAGCGTATAAATCTGTAGGGGAAGGAAGGCGGGGTAGGGGTCGTCCTAGAAAAGGTTGGAGGGAAGGGTAAAGGAGGTATTGTGGGCGAGGGCTTGGACTTCCAGCAAGCATGTGTGAGCGTGTTAGATAGGAGTGAATGGAGACGAATGGTTTTGGGACATGACGATCTGTTGGAGTGTGAGCAGGGTAACATTTTGTGAAGGGATTCAGGGAAACCAGTTAATTGATTTAGTTGGACTTGAGTCCTGGAAATGGGAAGTACAATGCCTGCACTTTAAAGGAGGGTCTGGGATAGTGACAGCTGGGAGGGACACAATTTATGTGTCGTAGTCTGAACTCTCTGCAAAGACAGTATTATTTTTGTGGTGAAAGTGTTGAATGATGATGAAAGTATTTTCTTTTGGATTTTCTTTTTTTGTACCCTGCCTCGGTGGAGATGCCGACTTTTGAAAAAAAAAATATATATATATATATATATGTGTGTATGTGTGTGTGTGTGTGTGTGTGTGTGTGTGTGTGTGTTATGAACATATTTTGTTGAAAAACATAAAAAGTTTTGGACTGAGATTAATAAGTTGAGGAAGCCTAGGGAACGAATGAATTAGGTAGTTAAAAATAGGAGAGAAGAATTATTAAATGGAAAGTTAGAGGTATCGGGAAGATGGAGGGAATATTTTGAGGAATTGTTAAATGTTGATGAAGATAGGGAAGCTGTGATTTCGTGTATAGGGCAAGGAGGAATAACATCTTGTAGGAGTGAGGAAGAGCCAGTTGTGAGTGTGGGGGAAGTTCGTGAGGCAGTGGGTAGAATTAAAGGGGATAAGGCAGCTGGGATTGATGGGATGAAGATATAAATGTTAAAAACAGGTAGAGATATTGTTTTGGGATGGTTAGTGTCTATATTTAATAAATGTATGGAAGAGGGTAAGGTATCTAGGGATTGGCAGAGAGCATGCATAGTTTCTTTGTATAAGGGTACAAAAGAGAGTGCAAAATTTATAGGGAAATAAGTCTGTTGAGTATACCTGGTCAAGTGTATGGTAGAGTTATTATTGAAAGAATTAAGAGTAAGACGGAGAGTAGGATAGCAGATGAACAAGGAGGCTTTAGGAAAGGTAGAGGGTTTGTAGATCAAGTGTTTACAGTGAAACATATAGGTGAACAGTATTTAGATAAGAGTAAAGAAGTTTTTGTGGCATTTATGGATTTAGAAAAGGCGTATGATAGGCGTATGATAAGGATATTGAAAGTTGTGAAGAGTTTTTACGAGGATAGTGAAGCTCAGGTTAGAGTATTTAGGAGAGAGGGATTTTATTTCCCAGTAAAAGTAGGCTTACACAAGAATGTGTGATGTCACCATGGTTGTTCAATTTATTTATAGATGGGGTTGTAAGAGAAGTGAATGCTCGGGTGTTGGCAAGAGGTGTGGTGTTAAAAGATAAAGAATGTAACACAAAGTGGGAGTTGTCACAGTTGCTCTTTTCTGATGACACTGTGCTTTTGGGAGATTCTGAAGAGAAGTTGCAGAGGTTGGTGGATGAGTTTGGTAGGGCTTGTTAAAGAAGAAAATTAAAAGTGATTATAGGAAAGAGTAAGGTGATGAGGATAACAAAAAAAAGATTGGGTATCAGATTGGAGGGTAGAGAGTATGGAGGAGGTGAATGCATTCAGATATTTAGGAGTGGATGTGTCAGCAGATAGGGCTATGAAAGATGAGGTGAATCATAGAACTGACGAGGGGAAAACGGTGAATGGTGCACTGAGGAGTCTGTGGAGACAAAGAGCTTTGTCCATGGAAACAAAGAGGGGAATGTTTGAGAGTATAGTTATACCAACACTCTTGTATGGGTGTGAAGCATGGGTGGTGAATATTGCAACAAGGAGAAGACTGGAGGCAGTGTAGAAGTCATGTGTGAGAGCAATGTGTGATGTAAATATAATGCAGAGAATTCGTAGTTTGGAAATTAGGAGGAGGTGCTGGATTACTAAAACTATTATCCAAAGGGCCGAGGAGGGATTATTAGGTGGTTCGGATATGTAGAGAGATGGAACAAAATAGAATGACTTCGATATTGTTTAAATCTGTAGTGGAGGGAAGTCGGGGTAGGGGTCGGCATAGGAAAGGTTGGAGAGAGGGGAAAAATTAGGTTTTGTGTGTGAGGGGCTTGGACTTCCAGCAAGCATGCGTGAGCGGGTTTGATAAGAGCGAATGGAGACAAATGGTTTTTAGCACTTAACGTGCTGTTGGAGAGTGAGCAAATCGGCAGGCCGGACTTGAGTCCTGGAGATGGAAATACAGTGTCTGCACTCTGAAGGAGGGGTGTTAATGTTGCAGTTTTATAACTGTAGTGTAAGCGCGCCTCTGGCAAGACATTGATGGAGTGAATTGTGGTGAAACTTAGATTCTTGTGAATACATGCATGTGTATTGTGAGCTACGTCTAAGTAGAAGTAGCAAGATGAACGTTGAAGCTTAAGTATTTATGAGAGAGAGAGAAAAGACACCAGCAATCCTACCACTGTGTGAATCAATTACAGGTTCCCGTTTAATACACATTTGGCAGGACGGTGGTACCTTCTTCGTTGATTCCTGTTTACCAACATGCTGCCTAATAGGTGTCACACATGTGTCTTATTCATCATCTTATCGGTGTTGCATACCATTAATACTACAATACCTGTCTGACACTCTAACACCATGGAATCATCGTACATGAGGATACCTTCTTCAAATTGTTTGCTAACCTCTGGTCCAACTCTTGGGTGTGACCTACTTCGACCAGTGGGTCTCACCCACAGTTGCAATACTTTCAACTTCTGTACCTCAGCTGATCATCTTCCTGCCTATGTCTCAGATTTATTAAGACTACAGTGGTGAACACCTCATCTAGGCTAAGGACTGATTACCTCATTTTTTACTGTCTCCAGTTTCAACACCTTTGAATAACCTCTGAATTGTATTGATAACACCACTGGCTGGTGCAACACTTTCATAATAAAGACACCTAGGTGTTGTATATGTATCTTATTCATAATCGTGTCGGTATTGTATCACATTACTGCAACCATAACTGTTCTAGTGTTATTTATATATTATTGTGTAGGTAAGGTGTTGAGTGGGAAATGAGTTTCGCATATGACTTTTTTTTTTTTCCTCAGTGTGCTACAGATCTTGATTCAGGATGAATTGGGCGCCATCCACTCTCAACAGGCACCATTATCGCGGTGTGGGATTGAGAAACAAGGGCATGAAAAGGGCCAGAGAGTAACTAGGAAGGAGGTTGGAGCATCCTGAAGCTACAGGAAGAGTAGTGGATATGCGAGCTGTGGGCACTGGCGCACCAAAGGTATGGCAGGTATGGTACATGCTCTGAGCGCCAATTGAAGGGGAGCGCCATTGAACAATTTCTATTAAAGTCAGACAAGCCATCCTCGTATAGCGAAAACAAATATTTTCAGATTTTATGATCTTTCTTTGATTATCCTGAGTGAGAATCACTAGGATGGCTAGAGTGTTAAACCACTTATATAAATTATTAGGTAAAAATACAGTGCTGGGAGCTACATGACCTCACAGTACCTCTGCTCAGTGCCAACCGGCAGTATGACCATTCTCCGGCGAAAACTAGGGAGGTAGTCTAGAATTTTGTGCAAAATCTGTGAAATTTAATGTTCATTTTAAAAGTGTCATTTCCTTATTTCAGAGCACTGTGTATGAAGACCTTAAAACGTTTTTTTCACGAAAAAGAAAGTGGAGCTAAAGGATAGAAGAAACGAAAGTTGGAGGCCGAGGAAGCCAAGACGTTGAGCAAATTCTTCATGCCCTTCTTTGAAAAGCCCCGGAACAAGTTCAACGCGTTCCATGGAGTCGCCTGCTTGTTAGAATCCGAAGGTTGATCAAGTCACAAGCCGAGGAGGAAGTCAAGTCAGACAAATCAGAGTGTGACGAGATTAAATGTGAGGCTGCCAGAGAGAACGTGGACATGACAGGAGAGGAAGACGATGGTGGTAGTGGTAAGGTTATTGACGAGATTTTACCTGACGAGACTGAACTTAGTGAACTGGATGGTGTCGAAGAGCCTCGAACTGTCATACCATAAGTGAATTAAACAGCATGATAATGGACTTCTGAAGTTCGACAGTGATAGTGGAAAAGCAATTCTGCCTGACACATTGAGAACAGAAATAATAAAGCTCGGTTCTAAATATTTCTAGAAGAGTGAAGTGCCTTTCCTACCACTAAATAACTGCTCAATGAACAAAACTTGGTAGAAGAGGAAACTGCGAAATGGTCGTGGTGAGGAAGTGACTCGCTCAAAGCTGGTCTATTCGCCTTCTAAAATGTCTGCAATTTGTATCTGATGTCTTCTCTATTCCCGGTCAGACCATCAATCCTCACTGGAGCATGAAAATGAATTCAACCAGTGGAAAGTTCCTGAAAGAATTAGTGTTCATGAATATGCTAAGAATCATCTGGAGTGATTCACACAGTTGAAATAAATCGAAAGGAATTTAGCTGTAAACAGATGAGTTATTGACGCACAACTTCAGTCACAGTTTGAGAAGTAAAATCGGAAGTGGTGTAATATCTTGAGAATCCTTCACTGAATAAAATTCCTTACGACTCAGACCCTGTCTTTGTGAAGACACATGGAGTTATTTCAGCTTGACGATGACTCCAGTGCGGAAAATTTTCTTGGCTTACTGAAACTACTGGTCATCTTTGACCCTGTCATGAAGGAACATCTCACTCGTGTGGAAATTAATCCTGGATCCACGTCTTATCTTTTACCGGGTGTCCAGAACGAATTCATCCAAATTAAGGCATCCATTGATCGCCAGAGTTTACTGAGAAGCATTCGTAAAGCCAAGTACTATGGTATCATGTTCGACTCGACTTCTGATCAGACACACCGTGACCAGATGTCAGAAGTAGTGAGGTACGTGGATGTTGATTTTGAGAGGAAAACTGTCCGTGTTAGAGTCCTTCCTTGGGTTTATCCATATAAGTCAGAAGAATACTGAGAGCTTGGTTGAAGATCTCTTGAAACAGCTAGAGAAGGACGAAATGGAGCTACAAGATTGTCGGTTACAGTGTTATGACAACGATGCTGTGATAGATGGACACAGAAGTGGTGTTCATCAAAGTGAGAAAAACAACCTGGCAGTGTTTGTGAATTGCAATAATCACTCACCCAATTTGGTGGGTGTACATTCAGTCAAGCAGGATACAATGATGGTCACTTATATTTGGAACCATCGAAACTCTCTACGTGTTCTTCTCTCGTTCAACACATCGTTAAGAAAATTAAGAAAACGCCGTGCCTGTGGTTGTTGAGTCGGAGTTAGAAACCCGGAGTACAAGGACAGAAGCATTGTAACCTGTCAACAAGTACCTTGAGGAGATACTTCAAGCTCTCCAGGACATGATAGACAATTAAAACAAGACCGGTGAAACAATATGTGACGCAAGGCAACTGTATAACCACATGTTGAGTTACGGTTTTCAGTTTGCTAGGATTTTGGGAACAAACTAATAATTCTCACTAACCCTATTCAAAACAGGCTGCAGGATCCTAGCATGAACTTCCACGATGCTGCTCTTAATTTGAAAGCCCTCCGATATCATTTGTATGATGAAAGAGAAGTGTTGGTCAGTGTGTGACTCGAAGAAACACTCGGTCTTTGTCAAGAATGGAATATTGAAGTTGAAAGACGTCAGAGACGAAAGAACCGAATGGCTGTTAAGAACTGGAGAGAGGCTGGGTTAAAAGACAAGGAGGAAACGGGAAAAAATCATGAATGGAACACTCGACCATCTTCACAGAGAAGTGGATGAAAGGTTCACTCGTTTGCAAGACACTGACGGCAAGTTTGGGTTCCTTCTCGATGTTGAGGGACTATGTTACGGCAACGACAGTACCGAGCTAAAGAATTGTAGAATTGTGAAAATTTGGGCAAACTGTGCAACTCTGACGTTGATAGACAGCAGTTATATGAATAAATTTTGGATTGCAGAATGTTGCTATCAAGTCGGGCCAACATGAAAATATCAAATGTTTGCATTGCGCATTGCTATTGAGCCAATGCTAACTATCGCAGTTTCCATCGCCAGCTGTGAGAGATCATTCAACAAGTTAAACCTAATACTTTCGTATTTGAGAGCCTCAATGGGGTCAAGACAGACTCTGTGATCTTGCTCTGTTGAGCGTAGAAGAAGAAGAAACTGGAAAAAAAACTAATTTTGAGCACAACATAGATCAGTTTGCATCAGTGAAAGCAAGGTAGGTGCAGTAATTGCCATGTAGTGCCATAATTTGTTAATTAAAATATTAACGAGCTTGACTTGTGTTTTTGAGAAGATTTTATGGTAAAGTTATCTAAATGATGGATGTCAGATGTTTGGACAGGGGCTCAATTTCAGTGCTTATCATAATTGCTATTTTCTGTAGATACGCTCCTGTTGTAGGGCGAATATTTACAGTAGAATGGTGTGGCTATATAAGAGTGTATAATTAAGTATAGGTCGTTTAGTTATTCGTATTTATGCCCATTTGCTTAAACCTTTTTAGAAGACCCTGTGATAGAAAATAGAGGGAAGTTAACTAATGTTGTTAAGTTGATTGTGATTAAAACTAACAATATTTAGGGTGTGGACTTTCACTTATCATATTGTGGTTATTTGTGATTATTAAAGGGAAAAGGTCATTTGATAATCCAATCCCCTAATATACTAAAGTCTGAACAGTGACAGTAATATATGATTATTGACAGTGGTTACTTTTTATTAATTATTATTTAATGTGTTCCTCAGGATTATTAACAATATATAATCAATACATAATCAATTTTCATTTCATTCCCTTCTTTTCCCATTCCTGACATTGTTATATTTTGTGAGTCATTCCTCAGCTCTTTTGCACTTCTATACTCTTTATTTTAGTAATTATATGAGTAATTATGTAAACCCTAACCATCTCCCTATTCCTGACTCTATTTAAGAAATTATATGCCCTTAATATGCCTTTAATAGAGTTCCACAAAGCAGACTGGTGAAAAAAAGTAGTTGCACATGGTATAGGAGGAGAAGAGGGCAAGAGTGTTTATAAACGGGAAGATATCATAATAAGGACCCTTTACAAGTAGTGTGTCTCAGCCATGAACCCCATGGCCCCTTTGGGCTAATGGGAAATTCATGGGCCACTATAAAATTCATTTGATTTGCATTGTGTTATTACTCATTATATTGTTAATACTACTACTTCAATTATTACTTTACATTTAAAAACCAATGAGTTCATTGACTTCATTAAAAGAAATTGCTCCTCCCGCTGCCTCTTACCCGCTGCCCTGGGTACAGACAAGGATAGTCTTCCATGGCTCACTATGAAAGACGTTTTTTGGAAAAGAAAATCCTATTGTTTTTGCATTCTTTTTATTACTCATTATAATGTTTTTAGTTCTATATATTTTTGACCTTTAAAACCTATGAATTCATAAAAAAACTATCGCCGGCTTTCACCCCTCCCTCCCCTCGGGACATCAAATTATTCCCTCTCACCCTTCCTGGGACAATTCCTGTGTCAGCACTTGTGCCACAGGGTTAGTATTGGGACCCTTTTTGTTTGTGGTCTACATCAACAACATAGATGAGTAAATAAAAAGAGACACGAGTAAGTTTGCCAATGACACTAAAATCAGGTATTTGATCATTACTAATGAGGACACTGGAAAGTTGAAGGATGACCAGACTTAGTTGTGGTAGACGTGGCAGGTTAATGCAGTCGAATGTAAGATTCTATTCCTGGGAAAATAAACTATGGTATTTATAAATTAAATAATGTGGAGTTTAGTCAGGCTGAATGCAAAGAAGATTTAGGAATTCTGGTAAGACAAGACAGCTGTACGTGAATATTTGCAGTGAAGCTAAAATGATTCTAAACTGACGAAACCTCTGGTGGGCGAAACGTATATTCAGTAACTGTCTTGATAATCGCATAAGTATCATTCTCACTTATTAGAAGTCATAATATTAAACTATAGTAAGTCTCATATATATTATGCTGCTTAGTTCTGGTCTCCATATTACCGAATGGACATAAATACGCTGGAAAATATACGGAGAAAAATGACGAAATTAATCCCATGTATGAGGAACATTTCCTACGATGAAAAAAAGTAGAATATGGAATTGATGGGGAAAATGATTGACATAAACAAAAGGAAAACACGAATGTGCATATAAATGTGCTGAAAGCTTTTAACCAAGACTGAACTCAAAGTAATGGACTCACGATGGACAGACCTAGACTTAAAAAGTATAGAGGGTAGTACTGATTTGGCTCTGTAGTTGCAGAAAAGTTAAATAAGCCACCAGGTAGATTGGACAGGCATATGAGTGGTTGTGGTTGGGTGTGAGTTGAATCTGCCTTCAATGGGGCAATAATTCTAATATAATTTTGTGGTTGTAGGGATAGAGGCACAGCTCCTGGCCCCAACTTTATGTGTGTGTATGTGTGTGTGTGTGTGTGTGTGAGCATTCAGACATGCGACGTGTCAGTCTTTGCGTCACTTTGGTTATAACTTGGGCAGGAAGGGGCGTATAAGAATCCAGTCTGCATCAAAACGATATTTATTCCGCTGTTCGTCGACGAAGTTTGGCAATAGTCTCTGAAGCGGCAAGCAGCTGCAAAGTTCCAGTGATCTTGTTTCCAAAGTTGAATTCCCGGAGAAGGTGCTGAAGAGGATTCAGTTTCCCACATTCCCAACCTGACGAACAGTACATACATCATCTCCAACAATGGGAATGTGTCTACACTCTTTCGCTACAATCTCCACCAGTAGGACAGTGTCTACACTTTTTAGCAATTTAATAGCACCCACACAACATCCTCGATAATCTCCACAAATTGGGCAACGTCTACACTTTCTCCAACACTGTTTACCAATGTCATAAATCATCTAAACTCTCCTCTGTTACTCTCCACCAAAGGGATAGTATCCTCTGACTTGACACTTTCTTCCAATGGGATAGAGAGGAATGGGTGACGGAGGAAAGCATGAAGTGAATATTTAAGAGGATAGGAAATAGGTATTAACTGAGTAGTAGTGAGGAGATTAAGAAGAATCTGTGAAGATCTTCTCGAGATGTAGGGAAGAGAATGTGAGAAGGTATTGAAAGGGAGGAAGATAAAGGTAGCGAGTATTAAACTAGTGAGTGTATGGAGTTTTAGGAGAAACAATTAATTGTTAAGGATTGAGAAATTGTAGATTTGATAGTGGGAAGGTGATATGACAGTGGGAACCCGATTTGATGGGAAGCAGTGGGGAGTTGTTGTGAAATGACTGGAGGGGAGAGGAGGAGAGGGAGAATGATTATTTATATTTTGCAGGTTATGATGTTCCAAGGATTTCGGGAGCTTGGGATAAATGAGACATTAATGGACATGTTTATAAATGAACGCTTACAGCTTCAATAATTTTTTAACGTTTTTGCAAAATCATTCAAAAGAAAATAATTAAAGAATATATGGAACTAGATCTATTGTACAGATTATAAAAAAATATGTGATAGTTATTGACGACTGAGCATAGATTTACATCAGAAGCTATAAAAAATAATTATAATAATTAAACACACACACACACAAACACACAAACACACACACACAAACACACACACACACAAACACACACACACACACACACACACACACACACACTCACACACATACATACAACAGGCCTAGTGTCAAATCGACATGTGCCTAGGACAAAATGGTAACTAACACACTGATAATATGGTTTTAAGCTTTGATTACACAGTAGAGTTACAGGTGGAGGGGGAGGCAGATAGGGTCAGAAGAATGAAGCCAAACTACAAGAAAGGGGACTACGTGGGCATGAAGAACTTCCTAAACGGGGTTCAGTGGGACAGAGAACTGGAAGGGAAATCAGTAAACGAGATGATTGGATATGTGACAACAATATGCAAAGCAAAGCAGCTGAGGAGAGGTTTGTACCCAAAGGTAACAGAAACAACGAAAAAGCCAGGATGAGCTCTTGGTTCACCCAAAGGTGCAGGGAGGCTAAAACCAAGTGTGCAAGGAATGGAATAAGTATAGAAGGCAAAGAAACCAGGAAAATAAGGAGAGCAGTCGTAGAGCCAGAAATGAATATGCACAGGTAAGAAGGGAGGCCCAATGACAGTACGAGAATGACATAGCAGCGAAAGCCAATCTGACCGGAAACTGTTGTACAGCCACATCAAGAGGAGAACAACAGTCAAGGACCATGTGATCAGGGTGAGGAAGGAAGGAGGGGAGATCACAAGAAACGACCGCGAAGTGTGTGAGGAGCTCAACATGAGATTCAAAGAAGTGTTCACCGAGGAGACAGAAGGACCTCCAGAAAGAGAGAGAGGTGGGGTACACCACCAAGTGTTGGACACAATACACGCAACTGAGGAAGAAGTGAAGAGGCTGCTGAGTGAGCTAGATACATTAAAGGCGACGGGGCCGGATCACATCTCTCCATGGGTCCTGAGGGAGGGAATTGAGGTGCTATGTGTACCCGTAACAACAATATTCAACACATCTATCGAAACAGGGAGACTACCTGAGGTATGGAAGACAGCAATTGTAGTCCCAGTTTTTAAAAAAGGAGACAGGAATGTAGCACTAAACTACAGACCAGTGTCACTGACATGTATAGTATGCAAGGTCATGGAGAAGATTATCAGGAGAAGAGTGGTGGAGCACCTAGAAAGAAATGAGCTTATCAACGACGGCCAACACGGTTTCAGGGACAGGAAATCCTGTGTCACAAACCTACTGGAGTTCTATGACAGGGTGACAGCAGTAAGACAAGAGAGAGAGGGGTGGGTAGATTGCATTTTCTTGGACTGTAAGAAGGCGTTTAGCACGGTTCCACACAAGAGATTAGTTCAGAAGCTGGAGGACCAGGCAGGGATAACAGGGAAGGCACTCCAATGGATCTGGGAATTTCTGTCAGGAAGACAGCAGCGAGTCATGGTTCGTGGCGAGGTGTCAGAGTGGGCGTCTGTGACGAGTGGGGTTCCACAGGGGTCAGTCCTAGGACCGGTGCTGTTTGTAGTATATTGTAATAGATTAAATGGGTCACATGTGGTGTATAAATTTTTAGTGATGAGCTTCAGAAAATTTTCATTATTATTATTATTAATATTGTGATTATTACTATTTATGTAGATGATGTTATAAAACAATTCCACTTCATTCCCACCCTCGCATTCTGTTGCTCTGTTATTGTATGTTCCAATATGTTTTCTCTAGAATTTGTGTTAATCTGTAATATAGCGTATAACATTAATTTTCTTGTGTCTGATTATTTTTCTAGTATTAGTATTCATTGTAATAATTATTGTGAGTAGAAATAAGGTTTATAGAGGCAAGTTGACCTTCTTGTGTCGAAATTTGTAAAGAGTTTGTGTACATGAGAGTGAGTTCTATTCAAAACAAGGGAGGGAACACGCGGAAGAGTTCCCATGACCACTCTCACACCTTTGTCAGCTTAAGAAGCCTTTTCAACTTCTCATATTGATTATACTGCTGCTAACAAGTGAGTGCATAATCTGTGTTGAGAGAGATAAGTAGAGAAGATCAAATATTGTTACAATGCAGTCTTTTTGTGTTATAGCTATAGGAGGAACAAGCCTCTAGCCGGCATATCTTGTATCACTAAGAAAAGGCCTATTAACTGTGTATACTTTGTAACTTGCCTTATTATGATAGTTAAATGATACCTGTATATTGTATGATTAGAGTAAATTGTAAGAATAATGATAATTTAAGGTGTAATGACTAGTATTTTTGACCATGTGATCTACCCCAATACTTATTATTTCTAACCTATATCTTATTCATAACCTATCTTTTATGCTAATACTCTTTTATTAAATATCTACTACTTATGTTTAACTATGTTTATTTCCTGTAATTTATCTGTCACATGTAACTTGACTTAACCTAGCTTATATATGTTTGTTGCTATTTTTGTACCACTATTTTATTTTTCTCTGTCTTATTCATACTAGCCTATGTTTCATGTTTATTCTGTGCATAATATATATGTTCATTCTTTTTTTTGTGTATTATAATTGTGTTAAGTTACACTGTTTGCTCACTGTATTTCAGCTGTCTTACTTTTATGTAAAATCTTGAATTTGTTTTGATATGCCATTTTTTATTGTTTTCATAATTTGTTAATTATATTCCATTCTTATATTTTTTTACAAGATCTTATTTTGTCTGTAGAAGTTCTTGCTTGTGTATTTTGTGACTAAACCTGAAAAATGTTTTTAGGTTTAGCAGCAACCAGGCACCCCAAAGATATGCCCCAAAGTAGGAAGATCCACCAGAACACTGATGAGAGGAGAGTGCTAGAGAGACCTTAAACACTATAGTCCTGGAGGTTCAGACCAGACTTGTAATCTGGGATTTGGAAGGTCTCAGGAGTATCCCAAAGCAGGAATGTATCAAGACTATTTAAACCTCAGTATGGAAAGTAATGGAGTCCCTTGGGAATTATGTGGGGAGGTGGTTTTGACAGCAGTAAGCCAGTCCTGCCAATAAGATTTAAGTATCTGTTGCTAGAATTTTTTTTGTGTGTTAATACTTTAAGATACCCCTGTAATGTGTCTATTAAATTGTAAGTGGTCTTACCTGGGTATGTTTTACTTCCCCCTTTGAGCCATGTATATAAGGTCCATGTGTCAGAGACTAAATATAATAACATATTGATGTTATCATTTTTCTGTGGAGAGTCAAGCCTCTGATAAGGTGCCTACTGCTCGTGTTTTGAGGCCATGCTACCCTAAGAGCCAGTACTTATCAGGACCCCTATCTTATTATAACTATCCTGTACTATTTATCACTGGGTTTTCTCCTGTTCTAACCCAAACTCCATGTTTTCCTCCCTTCTCCTATGACTATCGTTTCTTTTATCCCTTCCACTATTAAAAGAGCAGGTGGTGGCAGCATACTCATAAGAGAATAGACCGTTACCGTCTATTCTCCCATATTCTAGTAATGTTCCCTTTTTATATGATCTCTATATTCTCATATTTTTTTGTCCACTCCGAGTCTCTACCTGAGGGAACAGACAATATGTCATCGTCTGGTGTCCTGTCGACCCCAGGGTGGGGCTAGGGTGGTAGCTGCATTTCAATATGTGAATGACATAACGGAAGGAATAACCTCCGAAGTGTCCCTGTTTGCAGATGATGTGAAGTTCATGAGAACGATTCAATCGGACGAGGACCAGGCAGAACTACAAAGGGATCTGGACAGGATGCAGGACTGGTCCAGCAATTGGCTCCTGGAGTTCAACCCCACCAAGTGCAAAGTCATGAAGATTGGGGAAGGGCAAAGAAGACCGCAGACGGTGTACAGTCTAGGGGGCCAGAGACTGCAAACCTCACTCAAGGAAAACGATCTTGGGGTGAGTATAACACCAGACACATCTCCTGAGGTGCACATCAACCAAATTACTGCTGCAGAATTCGGGCGCCTAGCAAACCTAAGAACATCATTTCGACATCTTAATAAGGAATCGTTCAGAACCCTGTACACTGTGTACGTTAGGCCCATACTGGAGTATGCAGCACCAGTTTGGAACCCACACCTAGCCAAGCACATAAAGAAACTAGAGAAAGTGGCAAGGTTTGCAACACGACTAGTCCCGGAGCTAAGCGGTATGTCCTACGACTAGAGGTTAAGGGAAATCGACCTGACGACATTGGAGGACAGGAGAGAAAGGGGGGACATGATAACGACATATAAAATACTGAGAGGAATTGACAAGGTGGACAGAGACAGAATGTTCCAGAGATGGGACACAGCAACAAGGGGACACAGCTGGAAGTTGAAGACTCAGATGAATCACAGGGATGTTAGGAAGTATTTCTTCAGTCACAGAGTGGTCAGGAAGTGGAATAGTTTGGGTAGCGATGTAGTGGAGGCAGGATCCATTCATAGCTTTAAGAAGAGGTATGATAAAGCTCATGGCGCAGGGAGAGTGATCCAGTAGCGGCCAGTGAAGAGGCGGGGCCAGGAGCTATGACTCGTCCCCTGCAACCACAACTGGGTGAGTACATATTCATCCATCCCTATCCACTCCCTAAAATCCATGACTCCCTACCTATTCCCTCTAATCCATCACTCCCTACTCCCCATATCCCTTTCCACCTCTCACTCCCGCTCTCTACCCCCTTATGTGATTAGACACACACACGCATATATACAACCTCATACATACACACATACACACACACACACACAAACACACACACACACACAAACACACACACACACACATGCATATACACACACACACACACACATGCATATACACTCACACACACATACACAAATGCATATGCACAGGTAAGAAGAGAGGCCCAACAACAATACGAAAATGACATAGCAGCGAAAGCCAAATCTGATCCGAATCTGTTGTACAGCCACACCAGGAGAAAAACAATAGTCAAGGACCAGGTAATCAGGCGGAGGAAGGAAGGAGGGGAGGTCACAAGAAACGACCGTGAAGTATGTGAGGAGCTCAACATGAGATTGAAAGAAGTGTTCACAGAGGAGACAGAAAGGACTCCAGAAAGACGGAGAGGCGGGGTTCATCATCAAGTTTTGGACTCAATAAATACAACCGAGGAAGAAGTGAAGAGGTTGTAAAGTGAACTAGATACCTCAAAGGCGATGGGGCCGGATAACATCTCTCCATGGGTCCTGAGAGAGGGAGCAGAGGCGCTATGTGTACCACTAACAACAATATTCAACACATCTATCGAAACAGGCCGACTACCTGAGGTATGGAAGACAGCAAATGTAGTCCCAATTTTTAGAATATGAGACAGACACGAAACATTAAAATACAGATCAGTGTCACTGACATGTATAGTATACAAAGTCAAGGAAAAAATTATCAGGAGAAGAGTGGTGGAACACCTATAAAGGAATGAACTTATCATTGACAGCCAGCATGGTTTCAGGGACGGGAAATCCTGTGTCACAAACCTACTGGAGTTCTATGACAGGGTGACAGCAGTAAGACAAGAGAGGGGTGGGTAGATGGTATTTTCTTGGACTGTAAGAAGGCGTTTGACAGTCCCACACAAGAGATTAGTGCAAAAGCTGGAGGACCATTCAGAAATAACAGGGAAGGCACTGCAATGGATCAGGGAATACCTGTCAGGAAGACAACAGCGAGTGAACACCTGTGACGAGCCTGGTTTCACAGAGGTCAGTCCTAGGACCGGTGCTGTTTCTGGTATTTGTGAACGACATGACAGAAGGAATAGACTCCGAAGTGTCCCTGTTTGCAGATGATGTGAAGTTGATGAGAAGAATTCAGTCGGACGAGGACCAGGCAGAACTACAAAGGGATCTAGACAGGCTGCAGGTCTGGTCCAGAAACTAGCTCCTGGAGTTCAACCCCACCATGTGCAAAGTCATGAAGATTGGGGATGGGCAAAGAAGACTGCCGACGAAGTACAGTCTAGGGGTTAGAGACTACAAGCCTCACTCAAGAAAAAGGATCTTTGGGTGAGTATAACACCAGGCACACCTCCTGAGGCGCACTTCAACCAAATAACTGCTGCAGCATACGAGCGCCAAGCAAACTTAAGAACAGTATTCCGACATCTTAAGGAATCTTTCAGGTCTCTGTACACCGTGTATGTTAAGCCTATATTGGAGTATTTAGCACCGTCCTGGGGCTAAGGGGCATGTCCTACGAGGAGAGGTTAGGGAAAATCGACCTTACGACACTGGAGGACAGGAGAGATAAGGGGTATATGATAACTATATGTACAATACTGACAGGAATCGACAAGTTGGACAAATAAGAGGATGTTCCAGAGATGGTACACAGCAACAAGGGGTCACAATTGGAAGTTGAAGATTCAGATGAATCACAGGGATGTTAGAAAGTATTTCTTCAGTCATAGAGTTGTCAGGAAGTGGAATAGCCTGGAAAGTGACGTAGTGGAGGCAGGATCCATACATTGCTTTAAGAGGTATGATAAAGCTCGTGGAGCAGGAAGAGTGACCTAGTAGCGACCAGTGAAAAGGCGGGGCCAGGAGCTATGAATCGACCCCTGCAACCACAATTAGGTGAGAAATATTTTGTAAGTAACACTCAGGCCGGTTCTAAGCTTCGACTACATAGTAGAGTTACAAGTGGAGGGGGAAGCAGGAAGGGCTGCACAAATGAAGCCAAACTACAAGAAAGGTGACTACGTGGGCATGAAGAACTTCCTGCACGGAGTTCAGTGGGACAGAGAGCTGGAAGTCGGTAAACGAGATGATGGAATATATGACAACAATTTGCATGGAAGCTGAGGAGAGGTTTATACCCAAGGGTAACAGGAAAAGCGAAAAAGCCAGGATGAGCCCATGGTTCCCCCAAAGGTGCAGGGAAGCCAAAACCAAGTGTGCCAGGGAATGGAAGAAGTATAGAAGACAAAGGACCCAGGAGAATAAGGAGAGCAGTCGTAGAGCCAGAAATGAATATGCACAGGTAAGAAGGGAAGCCCAAAGACAATACGAAAATGACATAGCAGCGAAAGCAAAATCTGACCCAAAGCTGTTGTACAGCCACATCAGGAGGAGAACAACAGTCAAGCACCAGGTGATCAGGCTGAGGAAGGAAGGAGGGGAGGTCACAAGAAATGACCACGAAGTGTGTGAGGAGCTCAACATGAGATTCAAAGAGGTGTTCACAGAGGAAATAGAAGGGCCTCCAGAAAGGAGGAGAGGTAGGGTACACCATCAGGTGCTGGACACGATACACACAACTGAGGAGGAAGTGAAGAGGCTACTAAGCGAGCTAGATACCTCAAAGGCGATGGGGCCGGACAACATTTCTTCATGGGTCCTGAGAGAGGGAGCAGAGGAGCTATGTGTACCCCTAACAATAATCTTCAACACGTCTATCGAAACAGGGCAACTACCAGAGGTATGGAAGACAGCAAATGTAGTTCCTATTTTTAAAAAAGGAGACAGAAACGTAGCACTAAACTACAGACCAGTGTCACTGACATGTATAGTATGCAAGGTCATGGAGAAGATTATCAGGAGAAGAGTGGTTGAGCACCTAGAAAGGAATGAGCTTATCAACGACGGCCAACACGGTTTCAGGGACGGGAAATCCTGTGTCACAAACCTACTGGAGTTCTATGACAGGGTGACAGCAGTAAGACAAGAGAGAGAGGGGTGGGAAGATTGCATATTCTTGGACTGTAAGAAGGCGTTTGACACAGTCCCACACAAGAGATTAGTGCAGAAGCTGGAGGACCAGGCAGGGATAACAGGGAAGGCACTACAATGGATCAGGGAATACCTGTCAGGAAGACAGCAGCGAGTTATGGTCCGTGGCGAGGTGTCAGAGTGGGCGCCGGTGACGAGTGGGGTTCCACAGGGGTCAGTCCTAGGACCGGTGCTGTTTCTGGTGTTTGTGAACGACATGACGGAAGGAATAGACTCCGAAGTGTCCATGTTTGCAGATGATGTGAATTTGATGAGAATAATTCAATCGGAAGAGGACCAGGCAGAACTACAAAGGGATCTGGATAGGCTGCAAGCCTGATCCAGCAATTGGCTCCTGGAGTTCAACCCAACCAAGTGCAAAGTCATGAAGATTGGGGAAGGGCAAAGAAGACCGCAGACGGAGTACAGTCTAGGGGGCCAGAGACTACAAACTTCAATCAAGGAAAAAGATCTTGGGGTGAGTATAACACCAGGCACATCTCCTGAGGTGCACATCAACCAAATAACTGCTGCAGCATACGGGCGCCTAGCAAACCTAAGAACAGTATTCCGACATCTTAATAAAGAATCGTTCAGGACCCTGTACACTGTGTACGTTAGGCCCATACTGGAGTATGTAGCACCAGTTTGGAACCCACATTTATCCAAGCACGTAAAGAAACTAGAGAAAGTGCAAAGGTTTGCAACAAGACTAGTCCCGGAGCTAAGGGGTATGTCCTACGAGGAGAGGTTAAGGGAAATCGACCTGACGACACTGGAGAACAGGAGAGATAGGGGGACATGATAACGACATATAAAATACTGAGAGGAATTGACAAGGTTGACAGAGACAGAATGTTCCAAAGATGGGACACAGCAACAAGGGGACACAGTTGGAAGTTGAAGACTCAGATGAATCACAGGGATGTTAGGAAGTATTTCTTCAGTCACAGAGTAGTCGGGAAGTGGAATAGCTTGGGAAGCGATGTAGTGGAGGCAGGTTCCATACACAGCTTTAAGAAGAGGTATGATAAAGCTCATGGCGCAGGGAGAGTGACCCAGTAGCGGCCAGTGAAGAGGCGGGGCCAGGAGCTATGTCTCGACCCCTGCAACCACAACTAGGTGAGTACAACTAGGTGAGTACACACATATAAATAGAAAATGAGGCCTCAGAGAGGAAGCCGTAAACTCAGGGGACAAGAGGAAGATGGGCCTGGGAAGGAAGAGTGGATGGAGGAGCTGTGGGAAAAGATGGACCAAATTGGGGAAAGCAAACTAGACGAGCTTACTATGTGAATGGAGAAGAGGGTGAAGGCAGGGAAGAAGTGGGAGTCGCGAGCTGAAGCTGCAGAAGCCAAGACACGTGCACTAGAAGATGAAGTAAAATTGCTGATGCGAGATATAGGGCCAAGATCCATAGGAGCCATGGCATCTGGAGTAGGTACCCCAATATTAAATGGAGGGTCAAAAGGAAAGAAAGGAAACAAAACTTATATTGAGGCCCTAACAGGTCACCAGAAATGGTCGAAGAACGAAGGGGGCATGCTGTTGGGTACAGGGACAGCAGTATGTGAGGGGGGTGCAGGTGGATGTGCGACCAGGTCACAATTAGATACAGGAACTAATACAGGAGACCACAGCTATATATAAATGGGACCCCGAGATGTCGAGGGAAAAGAAATCAAAGGAGAGGGAGAGGTCAATCTTCATCCACGGGCTTCAGGAGACTGAAGGGAAGATGCATGATGAAAGACAGCAGAAAGAAAATCAAGAGGTTGAAAATTTCATCAAACAAACAGGGTAGGAGGACATATAGTAGCTAATATATTTTCAGAGAATAATTGGGTACTCAAAGGAGAGAAATCAGCCAGTCAAACTGATTTTCAAGACTGAAAAGGTGTGGGACAGAATTCTGCAGAAGAAACTATGGCTAAAGAAATCAACAACATATTGGTGGGTGTTCCTAGACCGCAACAGAACGAGGACAGAACGACAACAGCTGAGAGAGAGGTAACAGAAATGAAAGGGGCAAGAGAGAGAGACAAAGCTAGAGTCAGTAGAGAACAACTAGAATCGAGTGAAGCAGAGTGTACAAACACGTACCCTGCAGCCAAACATACACCCCACACTCACAACCCCATCCCCACAATATTCAGTAGAATCCCATAGAACACTGCCAGGACCCCCAACCCCCCCAAACGCCCGAGAATACAGTGTTGTATAGGAAACTAAATGTGTGGTACACCAACGCTGATGGTATAATGAATAAGTGGGAGAAGTGGCACGAAATAATCACAGTGGAGTCATCAGACATCATAGCTCTCACAGAAACCAAGTTCTCAGGAATGAAAACAAATGCCATCTTTCCAACGGGATATCAGATCCTGAAGAAAGAGAAAGGGAACAGGGAGGGGGTGAGGAGTGGCACTGCTCATCAAAACCAATGTGATTTTGAGGAGTTGGAACGAGGGGACAGAGGATAAGCAAGGACTTACATCATAGGAACACTTGAGATTAGAGGTCCCAAAGTGGTGATCGCAGTGATGTATAACCCACCACAGAATAGCAGGAGGCCAAAACTAGAATATTATGAGAGTAACAGAGAGATGGCTGAAACACAGGCTGATGTGGCCAGAAGGGCCCATGTGGGCAGGGCAAAGCTACTAGTTGTGGGTGACTTCAATCACAAAGAAATCTACTGGGTTTTCTCAGTTGATTTCTTTGTGCCTGAAGTCAGCTCTCCACGTTTCTGGAGCCACGTGGGGGCTCAGGAACATGATCAACACGTTACGGACACTACCGGAGAGAGGGAAATAGGACGAACCAGCAAGATTGGACCTAGTATTCACCTTGAGTAGTGCAGATATTGAAGGCATCACATATGAAAGGCCTATCGGAGCTAGTGACCACATGGTTCTAAGCTTCGGAAAGATAGTAGAGTTCCAAGTGGGCAAGAAGGGCATGAAGAATGAATCCAAACTAGAAGAGAGGGGACTACACAGAATGAGGAATTTCGTGCACGAGGTCCAGTGGGACAGAGAACTGGCAGGGGGAACAGTAAGTGAGAGGATGAAATGTGATAACAATATGCAATGAAACAGGAGAGGGGCAACATATATAATGAGAAGGCCAGGACGAGCCCTTGGTTCACCCAAATATGTAGAAATGCTAAGCCCAAGTGCACTAGAGAATTGAAGAAGTATAGAAAGCAAAGAACCTAGGAGAACAAGGAAAGCAGACGAAGAACAAGAAATTAATTTGGACAGGTAAGGAGAGAGGCTCAACGACAATACGAAAATGACAGCGAAAGCCAAATCTGACCCGAAGCTGTTGTACAGTCACATCAAAAAGAAAACAAGAGTCAAAGACCAGCTAATTAGGCTAGGGAAGGAAGGAGGGGAGTTTACAAGAAACGACCTTGATGACTGAGTGGCTCAACAGGAGATTCAAAGAAGTATTCACAGAGGAGACAGAAAGGACTCCAGAAAGACGGAGAGGTGGATACACAAACAAGTGCAGGACAAGGTACATGCAACCGAGGAGGAGGTGAAGAGGCTGTTAAGCAAACTAGGTATCTCAAAGGCGATAAACGTGAACCAGCACGGATTCAGTGACGGGAAATCCTGTGTCACAAACCTACTAGAGTTGAATGACAGGGTGACAGAAGTAAGACAAGAGAGAGAGTGGTGGGTAGAATGCATTTTCTTGGGCTGCAAGAAGGCCTTCTACAGTTCCTCACAACAGCTTAGTGCAAAAGCTAAAGGATCGGGCACGCATAACATGACACTGCAATGGATCAGAGAATACCTGACTGGGAGACAACAACGAGTCATGGTACGCGACGAGGTGTCAGAATGGGCGCTTGTGACGAGCGGGGTTCCACAGAGGTCAGTCATAGGACCAGTGCTTTTTTGGTATATGTGAATGACATGACGAAAATGATAGACTCAGAAATGTCCCTGTTTGCAGGTGATGTGAAGTTAATGAGGAGAATTCAGTCGGAGGAGAAAAAGGCAGGACAACAGAGGTATCTGGACAGGCTGCAGACCTGGTCCAACAACTGTCTCCTGGAGTTCAACCCCACCAAGTGCAAAGTCATGAATATCGGGGAAGGGCAAAGAAGATCGCAGACAGAGTACAGTCTAGGAGGGACCAAAGACTACAAACCTCACTCAAGAAAAAGGATCTTGGAGTGTGTATAATACCGAGCACATCTCCTGAGGCGCACATAAATCCTGCAGCATATGGGCGACTAGCAAACCTAAGAATAGCATTCAAACATCTCAGTAAGGAGTCGTTCCGGACCCTGTGCCCCGTGTACGTTAGACTCATATTGTAGTATGTAACTCGAGTTTGGAACCCCTCTCTTGGCGAAGCACGTCAGGAAACTAGGGAAAGTGCAAAGGTTTGCAACGAGACTAGTGCCGGAGCTAAGGGACATGTCCTAGGAGGAGAGGTTAAGAGAACCTGACCTGACTACACTGAAGGACAGGAGGGACATAGGGGGTGTGACATGATAACGACATAAAGTATACTGAGAGGAATCAACCAGGTGGACAAAGACAGGATGTTCCAGGCGAAGGGGTGGAAACATCGGACGTGTTTCCTCACACCGGTTGTCTATGTTCACCCATGAGCAAAATGGGTACCTGGGTGTTAGTCGACTGGTGTGGGTCGCATCCTGGGATAAAACTGACCTAATTTGCCGGAAATGCTCTGCATAACAAGGGGCTTTCTATATAATAGTATGTCATTGATGTCAACTATGCCTGTATACCATGTACATTTACTTGTAAATAAAATTATTATTATTATTATTATTATTATTATTATTATTATTATTATTATTATTATTATTATTATATACTTGTCAGGAAGTGGAATAGTCTGGAAAGTGAGGTAATGGAGGCAGGTACCATACATAGTTTTAAGAAGAGGTATGATAAAGCTCATGGAGCAGGGAGTTCACTTATCCAGGTTCACTTATCCAGGTTCACTTATCCAGGTCTGGGGTGGGGGCACTGGCAACTGCAGTGGAGGGAGCTGTTAGGGCTTTAAACTAGAAATAGTTAGTGGTATGGGTTTTGGGGGGAAAACAGAGAAGTCCCAGTGTAGTAATATTATAAGTTGTAGGAGAACTAGTAATAGGCAGAATAAGGTGGATAGTGGAAAGCTAGTGACACTAGATGACAAGGACAGTAATAGGTATAGTGGAAAAACAGAGATGAGCAGGAAGGGTAAAGAGAAAGGAGGGTCTCTAAATATATATTACACCAATAGTCGTAGTGCTAGGAATAAGATGGACGAGTTGAGATTAGTTGCAAGTACGGGTAATATTGATGTTTTTGCAATAACTGAGACATGGTTTAATAGGTTAAATCTGGACTTGCCTGCCGAATGTCACATTCAGGGTTTTAAATTGTTCCAAGTAGACAGAAGTATCGGGAAAGGGGGTGGGGTGGCACTCTATGTCCGTGATCATTTAAATTGTTGCATAAAAACGGGTATAAAGTCTGAATTAACACATACAGAGTCTGTCTGGATAGAATTTTCAGAGGGGTGTGAAAAATTGATTTTAGGCGTGATTTACCGTCCTCCAAACTTAGATAGGGAACAAGGGAGACTACTTTGGGAGGAAATTGTTAAGGCCACAAGACACGATAACGTAGTAATTCTAGGGACTTTAACTTTAGTCAGATTGATTGGAATTTCATGACAGGGAATTTAGAATCTAACGACTTTTTAGAAGTAGTTCAGGATTGCTTTTTGAAGCAGTTTGTAACAGAACCTACAAGGGAAATAACCTACTTGACTTGGTTCTGGCAAGCAAGGAAACCCTTGTTAATAATTTAGAAATTACAGAGGAACTCGGCTCAAGCGACCACAAGTCAATTACCTTTAGCATTGAATGGATGTATGATAGTAGGGATAATTCAGTAATGGTCCCAGATTTTCGCTTAGCAGATTATAATGGACTTAGAGAACACTTATCAACTGTGGACTGGGGTGAAGAAGAGAGGTATCAATTTGACAGTTTTCTTAACACTATACAGGCTGCCCAAAGAACATTTATCCCGTATAAAGAAATTAGATCAAGTAGAAATGACCCAAAATGGATGAATAATAGGCTCAAATATCTTTTAGGGCAGAAGAAAGGAATTTATAGGCGCATAAAAAGAGGTGAGGGTCATCTTATAAATCAGTATACTGACATTAAGGGGGACGTTAAAAAGGGAATAAGAAAAGCTAAACGGGACTATGAAATTAAAGTTGCTAGGGATTCAAAAACTAACCCAAAAGTTTTTTCCAGGTTTATAGAACAAAAGTTAGGGATAAGATAGGTCCCCTTAAAAATAACTTTGGGCATCTTACTGACAAGGAGAATGATATGTGCTCTATTTTTAATAATTATTTTCTCTCGGTTTTCACACAGGAAGACATTAATAATATCCCAGTAATTAATTTTTACAGAGGCCCAGAAGAAGATAAATTATGTAATATCACAGTCACTAGCGAAATGATTATGAAACAGCTGGACCGACTGAAACAAAATAAATCGCCGGGTCCTGATGAGCTTTTTGCAAGGGTTCTTAAGGAATGCAAAATGGAACTCTGTGAACCAATATCTAACATTTTTAATTTATCTCTTCAAACAGGTGTAGTGTCTGATATGTGGAAGATGGCTAATGTAATTCCTATTTTTAAAGCAGGGGACAAGTCACTACCGTCAAACTACCGCCCAATAAGCCTGACCTCAATTGTAGGCAAATTACTAGAGTCAATTATAGCTGATATTATTAGAAGCCATCTAGATAACCATAATTTGATTAATGATACCCAGCATGGATTAACGAGGGGCCGTTCCTGCCTATCTAATTTATTAACCTTCTTCAGTAAAGCTTTTGAGGCTGTTGATCACGATAAAGAATTCGATATTGTTTATTTAGACTTTAGTAAGGCTTTTGATAGAGTACCGCACCAGAGACTGTTAAAGAAAGTGGCAGCTCATGGCATTGGGGGAAAAGTGCTGTGATGGATCGAGTCATGGCTCACCAATAGGAAGCAGAGAGTGTGCATAAATGGGGTTAAATCCGAATGGGGACTTGTAACAAGTGGTGTTCCACAGGGATCAGTCTTAGGCCCATTGTTATTTATAATATATATCAATGACCTTGATGAGGGAATTACTAGTGATATGAGCAAATTCGCCGACGACACGAAGATAGGTAGGATAATTGATTCAAACATAGAAGTCATAGAACTTCAGGAAGATTTAGACAAACTTAATTCGTGGTCAGAAAAGTGGCAGATGCAGTTCAATGTAGATAAATGCAAGGTTCTGAAGCTCGGGAGTGTCCATAACCCAAGCACTTATAAGTTAAATAACGTAGAACTTAGCCATACAGATTGCGAGAAGGACTTGGGGGTGATGGTAAGCAGCAACCTTAAACCAAGACAGCAATGCCTAAGCGTACGTAATAAGGCAAATAGATTACTGGGATTTATATCAAGAAGTGTTAGCAACAGAAGTCCAGAGGTTATATTACAGCTTTATACATCATTAGTAAGGCCTCACCTAGATTACGCAGCTCAGTTCTGGTCTCCATATTACAGAATGGACATAAATTCGTTAGAAAACATTCAGCGTAGAATGACTAAATTAATACATAGCATTAGAAATCTTCCTTACGAAGAAAGATTGAAGACCCTAAAATTACATTCACTTGTAAGACGTAGAATGAGGGAGACATGATCGAGGTATACAAGTGGAAAATGGGTATTAACAAAGGGGATATAAATAAGGTCTTGAGGATATCTCTCCAAGAGAGAACCCGCAATAATGGATTCAAGTTAGATAAGTTTAGATTTAGAAAGGATATAGGAAAGTATTGGTTTGGAAATAGGGTAGTTGATGAGTGGAACAGTCTGCCTAGTAGGGTTATTGAAGCTAGGACCTTGGGTAGTTTCAAATTTAGGTTGGATAAATTCATGAGTGAGAGGGGTTGGATTTGAGTGGGACTCGCGCATGAGTGGGTAGAATTGTCAAAGCTTATTTCTTGGGTAGCATTGAAAATTGGGTTGAGCAAATATTCTGTTAGTGGGACGGATTGTGAAGGACCTGCCTAGTATGGGCCAACAGGCCTGCTGCAGTGTTCCTCCTTTCTTATGTTCTTATGTTCTTATGGGAGAAAGTGAACCTAGTGGCGACCAGTGAACAGGCGAAGCCCCTGCAACCACAATTATGTGAGTACACACACACACACTATGTATGGTTCCTGCCTCCACTATATCTTTCTCTAGACTATTCCACTTCCTGACTACTCTGTGACTGAAGAAATGCTTCCTAACATCCCTTTGACTCATCTGAGTCTTCAGCTTCCAGTTGTGTCCCCTTGTTTCTGTGTTCCCTCTCTGGAACATCCTGTCACTGTCTACCTTGTCGATTCCCCGCAGTATTTTGTATATCGTTATCATGTCTCCTCTGACCCTTCTTTCCTCCAGGACTAAGAACACTGGAGGAAAGAAGGGTCAGAGGAGACATGATAACGACATACAAAATACTGCGGGGAATTGACAAGGTAGGCAGTGACAGGATGTTCCAGAGAGGGAACACAGAAACAAGGGGACACAACTGGAAGCTGAAGACTCAGATGAGTCAAAGGGATGTTAGGAAGCATTTATTCAGCCACAGAGTAGTCAGGAAGTGGAATAGTCTAGAGAAAGATATAGTGGAGGCAGGAACCATACATAGTTTTAAGACAAGGTATGATAAAGCTCATGGAGCAGGGAGAGCAGAGACCCAGTAGCGGACAGCGAAGAGGCGGGGCCAGGAGCTGAGTCTCGACCCCTGCAACCACAATTAGGTGAGTACACACACACATTATCATCATCATCATTATAAATTTCTATTCTGTAAAGGCTATGGGATATAGGAAGAACGGTGGGAATACTTCTTGGGAAAACAGGTAGGCTGAGAGGCAGAAGGAAAGGGAATTTATGTTTTGGGATGTATGGCTTCAAATGAGGGATATAGATATAGGTATATAGTTTTCATAGTGGCTTCATTATATTTTTCCGATTGTTTGTATTTCTGGCCTTACACAAATCACTTAATAATCTAAAAGAATTATTCCATATTTTTGTGTATTGCCATTTTATCTGCTCCTCTGTGTCCATAGCTGTTAGGATGTGCACATTGCCACTTATCTACTTCTCGTATGTCTCAGTTCAAGATAACTCTTTCTCATTCAAGGAAAATTAATTTAGAATTTTTCATATCTCTTCTTCATGACTCTCTTTCTCTCCCTATTTGTTCAATTGTACTAGTTTTCCCCTCCCTCCCTCCTTTCATCCTCCTCCTACTCTCTCTCTCTCTCACCCTGTCAGTTTGTCTGTCTCTGTCTGTCTGTCTGTCTGTCTCTCTCTCTCTCTCTCTCTCTCTCTCTCTCTCTCTCTCTCTCTATTCTTTCATCTTAGAACTGCCGTTCTTCGCGATGTTTTTCCAAGTATTCTCCCTCCCGCTCTTAACCTTGAATCCTAACAAAGCCACACTCATTGCTTCATTCTTCCAGAATCCCTCGTCAAGATAACTATTTCCTCAAAGAGAAGTTATATCTAAATATCAATTTCTCACTCTAGCTATTAGTTGCACTTTATCTCTAGACACGACACGATACGATTCACAATCGTCCCTCTATTTTTGCCTAAATGTACCATTGAATATGATTTTTGCCTTCTGTGTTGTTTTGCTCTCTTTGCTATTTCATTTGACTCCTTTATTTTATTTCCAAACTTTAGTAAATATCCCCTTTGCATCTATTAACATTCGTCATAGTCTTTCAACTACTTTGAGAACCTTACTTAGAGTATAGTTTCTCAAAGATCTCACTGAAGAAACAAAGCACTAGCCACACGTCTGTATTCACCTATTTGTACTTTGATGTTTGTGGTTCTGGCATTCAATTCTTAGCTCCTAGTCCCGCCTCTTAGTTGGCTCTGGACTAACATTCTAACTCTCAAGGTGTGCATAGTGTCTTTCAACACTGCTTCTCCATTCAAGTTCTTCCACTTCTGACCACTCGGAGACTTCAGAAATTATTCTTCACATTCCTATGACTGATTTGTTTTTAGTTTTAAACTATGCTTCAATGCATCCATTTCCAGCCTCTCAAGCAGTCTTTCCCTGTCCCTCAAATTAAACCCTTTAATTATTTCGTTTACCATTAACATGTCTCGTCTAGTCCAATCCTCTAGACCCGTCAGATTCACGTCTTTTGATGTATCGTCATAGTTTATTCCTCCCAGGGATGATACTAGTATCATGGCAAACTTATTCCCTTTCTCAGGTTTTTGTCTGTTTTTTATTAGTCAATTTTTGATCAGCAGTGTTATAAGATAAACATTAAATGAATGATTTGGCCTAATACGTTATCTCATGAAGTCTAAAAAAATGAATTTTAATATGCCGAGGTAGAAAAAAAGTAAATTTAATAGTTACTGCCTCTAACAATACTAATAATACCTATAATACCAATACTACTACTATTACTAATACTACTACTTCTACTATTACTACTACTACTACTACTACTTCTACTATTACTACTACTTCTACTATTACTACTTCTATTACTACTACTACTTCTACTACTACTACTACTAATTCTACTACTACTACTACTACTACTACTACTTCTACTACTACTACTACAACTACTATTACTTCTATTACTTATGGTACTATTATTCTTATTTTTCTTACTGCTGCTGCTGCTACTACTACTACTACTACTACTTCTACTACTACTACTACTACTACTACTACTGCAACTTCTAAAACTTGTAATACTACTTCTACTACCGGATTTTTATTTCTTACTGCTTTTCCTAGTACTATTACTGATCTTATTTATTATCACTTCTTTTCATGCTCTATTAATTTTAACGACTGTCAAAAAAATATATATAATTTTATTTCATTGCCTCGCAGTCAGTGTCCTTCCAGCCAGTGAACTCCTGATCACTGTCCATCGGGTCACTGTCCTCTCGGCCACTGCCCTTAAGGATACCTTTAGCTCTACCCAGGACAACAGGTATTCAAAATGCAACAGACTATATCATCTTGGGGAAAGAAGGTACAAAGCCTGATGGATGGATCAGACTGTACTGCCTTTCCTGTTATCCAAGTCGTCTTTATCTTTACCCCATTCTCTTGTACACAACAATATAAATGCCCTCTTGCAGTCCAAGAAATAAACTCCAACCATCATTCTCCTTGTTGCTTCACTTCTGATAAGCTATCTCGACTCTCTAACTTATTCCAGTTCACTTCTGATAAGCTATCTCGACTCTCTAACTTATTCCTCTGGCACTTATTGAATATTAGCAATGTGGTTCTTAAATTAACGAGATGATTAATGAAGATATTACAGTTCTGGGAACTAAGTGAGATAGTTGTTGACATCAATACGAAGTTAATCCAGGGAGAAAAAGAGAGTGAGAGAAAGAGAGAGAGTAGAGAAAGGGAAAGACAGTCAGGGACAGAGACAGAGACAAACAGATATACAGATAAATAGACAGACAGCAGAGGAAGAGAGAGTGAGCTATGAGTGCATTGGAATAGCAAATAGACTAACTGTAGAGAACTGCCTAGAATTAAGATTAGTAGAAGTGTCTAGTCTACATAAATTAAATTATGTAGACCAGAAAAGTCTATCCTCCTACCTCCCTCCCTCTCTCCCTCCCTCCCTCTCTCCCTCCCTCCCTCTCCTCCCTCCCTCCTCCCCCTCCCTCTCTCCCTCCCTCCCTCTCTCCCTCCCTCCCTCTCTCCCTCCCTCTCTCCCTCCCTCCCTCTCTCTCCCTCCCTCCCTCTCCTCCCTCCCTCCCTCTCTCCCTCCCTCCCCTCTCCCTCCTCTCCCCTCCCTCCCTCCTCCTCCCCCCTCCCTCCCCTCCCTCTCTCCTCCCCCCTCTCTCCTCTCTCCTCCTCCCTCTCTAAAACCCTCCCTCCCTCCCTTCGCTCCTCCAACAACACTGCCGAGTGAAAAAGTTAAAGATATTACCATGACGACTACAAAATCGTGAAAAAGTATTTATAAGTAAAGTACTGTGTCGCTACTTCAGGGGATTTTTCCACAAATCTGCCTGAGAAAAATGATTACGTGTGAGGTGTAATGGGAGGACACTGAAAAATGCATATAGAACAAAAAGACAATATCGTGACTGGAACAATATACAAATAACCCGAACATTAGAGAGAGGAGCTTACGACGACATTTCGGTCCGATTTGGACCATTTACAAAGTCACACTAACAGTGGCCTAACCACTTTGGCGCGGTTTAATAAGTGTGTATGTATGTAGTGTTATTCGCGAGTTCGTTAATTTCATGAAATAGGTAACCTCCTGCCCATCAGTTGCACACAGTTATACAGCTTTATACCAGCATGCCACTGAGTTGGAAGGTTGCTGCAGCAGTTGGTAGTTGCAGGGCATTCAGTGGTGGTTGGTGGCTAGCCCGGAGTTGGCTAAGCAGTTTCTGAGGTGGTGTCCTTTCGTAGGATTTTTGCGAATGTTACAAGGTTAGTTGTAAGGTGTAGCTTGGTAAAGGTAGGTCACCCAAAATTGGGGAGCATTTATCCTTGTTGTTGGACGTAGAATGGCTCTGGTGGTATCCACTCATCTAGTTCATCGGGGAGGTCACTCAGGATCCTTGGTCGTGGGAAGTTGGCCTTGTCAATGAAACGTCTGACTCTTCGTTGTAGGGTCATTCTTTGGGTTCGGAGGGGAGGAGTACTGATGATGTAGTCGGTGTTATTCATTGGTTGGGGAGGGTTTTCTCTATCCGGTACATAGAGTTCCTGCATGTCATATAGTTGTCTCTTCTTTAGTTTGTCTATCCTGACATTAATTGCAGCAATTTCCTTTTGTATATGCAGGTCTTCCATCTTGATTCTGTCTCTGAATCTGGTGCCAGTGATAAAGCGGAGGGCTTTGTTTTGGACACGTTGAAGCTGTATCATGTTGGGTTTAGTTGTTAGTGATATGGGTACGCAAGGGTATTCCAGCAAAGGTCTGATCATCATCTTATAGAGGTGCTTCTTGATGTGGGAGGGGAGGGGGCTTCTTTGTATCTGAATAGTTGGCCGACGCGGGCTTTAGCTAGGTTCACTTTTTTGGTGATGTGAGATGTGGAGAGTAGCAATCTGTCGATCTCATAACCCAGGATCTTGTTTGGATTTTTGATAGCGACACGTGAACCTCTTATGGAGATCCCTCCTTTGTCTTCTATGGTAGATGGGAAGCAGCCGATTGTGCTGATGATGACTTTTGCTGGGTTAGTTGTGATTCTCTATTTAATCTCCCAGTCAGCTGTTCTTCGTAATTCCTCATTCATTTTTTCTATTACTCTTCTGTGCTTGGATGCACCTGATATGGGGAGAAGGACACAGTATATAAAGGCAAGGTGTCCCTCCCAGCTTGCCTCTCTAGCCCCGTCCCTCCCAGCATTCTCTCTCTAGCCCCACCCTCCCAGCTTACCTCTCTAGCCCCGTCCCTCCCAGCTTGCCTCTCTAGCCCCGTCCCTAACAGCTTACCTTCCTGTCAACAATACATATTTTTATATCTTTGGTGGAAATTTTCAGGTTATCGTGGGAGGTGTCGCTTGATAATGGTTAATTGTTTTTTAATATTCAGTTTATCAACCGAATTATCCCTTTACTAAGTAAAATATGTATGGTATAAATAACTTGCAGAAATACAGAATGTACGCAACCGACACATGTGCAACACGTGCAACACATGCGTATCTTTATTACGAAGACGTTTCGTTAGTAAGTGGCATTATTAATTCAGTACAGAGGGTGTAGAAACTGGAGAGAGTGTAAGACTAGGTAATCAGTCCCTTAGCCTAGATGAAGGCATAGACCATGGCAGTCATGATGAATTTGAAGTTGAGGTGCAGCAGCAGTAGAAGACATCGTCACTGTGTGATAGAATTTCAAGCCCAAGATTTCTTCAAGATTCATCAAGATTACAGCAGTGAACGCCTAGGCTGAAGGTCTGATTACCTCGTCTTCTACCGTCCCCAGTTTCAACGCCTTCAAATAACCTCTGTTCTGAATTCATAAAGCCCCTAGCTGGCGGCCGTGATCTTTTCACAAGTCACTCCACCCACTGTGACGAAGCCTTCAACTGCTGCACTTCAGCTGACTCCTTTGTTAGCAAACAGCTTCCTGCCAACGCTTCAGGTTCATCAAGTCTACACTGGTGAACATCTTCAACTAGGAGGAGGGACTGATTACCTCGACTTCTACTGTCTTCAGTTTCGACACCGTTAATTAACCTCTGGAGTGAATACCTACACAATGGATAAAGACACAAATTCAGTTTAATGGGATCTTTTATTGACAACGTTTCGCCCACACAGTAGGTTTTATGACGTCATAAACAAATTTGCAAGATTATTAGAATTACTTACAGTACGATAGGTAACAGGTCACATGTGCAACTGTTGTGACCTTTTACTGTGGCAACGTTTCGCTCTCCAGGAACTAGCCTATACGGGTTATTTGTTGTGTGACTTTTTTCTGAAAGCTTATTATTATGATTTTCTGAGTTATTATGGCGGCTTTGTAGCGACATGAGATCGAGTACGCCACAGCCACGCTGGTGAGAGGATCGTCTGAAAATCCCTTCATTTGTAGTCACAATGGATCCCATGCTATATACCTATTGTGTATAGAAATATACCAAGTTAGAAGAAACTTCCTAGGCCAGTATAGCCTAATGGATAACACACTGGCCTGCGGGTTTTAAGATTCGCTTGCACTAGGATACAACCTCACCCATATTATCATATTATTACAATTTCTGGTTAAATTCTGATCTAAGGAATGTGACCCTAATCAGAAAAATATGAAGTAAAATGTGACACTAAAATAGAATGATGAAAGCCACAGATCTATGAACCTGATATACGTTGATTATGATGGGATATTTAGTTAGTCGTATATCTACGTCTTTCGCAGAATAGCTGCTGTTTGTATTACGGATAACTGCAAGTCGTGTAGCATAGTTTTTGGCAAGGCCATGCAAGTTTATGTGAAATATTTACTGACTCTGGTAAAAATAAATATTTTTGTTATAAATTTTATGCGCCTCAGAAAAGAAGAACGTACGAAAGTAGCTGACATTAATATGGCTCAAATTCAATTTTTTTATTTCCTTGCAAGTTTACAATGAGTTTGACATATTGTAGGAAGTATATTTACATAGGTAGCTTACAGTGAGGGTTTACAATCATTTGTAGCGCAAAGAGCCACTATCATGCCTTGGCATTACGGGCAGTCTAAACTTAATAGATTACTGATTACTTAACACTAGACGATGGAGCAAAATACAATAACTTGGATGGCGTATAAATCTGTAGTGGAAGGTGGGGTAGGGGTCGTCCTAGGAAAGGTTGGAAACATTGGGTAAAGAAGGTTTTGCGTGTGATGGGCTTGGACTACCAGCAAGCGTGCGTGAGTGTGTTAGACAAGTGCTAGTGGAGGCTAATGGTTTTTGTGACTTGACGTGCTGTTGGAGTGTGATCAGTGAAACATTTATGAAGGTATTCATGGAAACCGGTTAATCATACTTGAGTCCTGATTTGTGTTAGTGAAATAATTTCACTTGTGAAATGTTACACACTTAAAAGAATTTTCTTATATATTGTTCACAGTTTTTCAAATACATTTCAAAAACATTTGAGTGTGCCTTTATGCGAAGCTCTGTAAGGTATCATCATCGTCATTAGTGATACTTTGAAGGTTATGAGTGACGCTGCATACTTAAGTAATAAGAAGTCACGTCTAAAAACGCAATCTGTTCTGGTTTTTTTTTTCATAGATGTAAAAATGCAAGCTCGAAATTTTACACCGCACTGAAAAACGTTATTGTAGGTTTATTTTCGAAAAAAAATCCTTAAGAAATGTTATGGTAAGCAAATGTAATTTAACCTCACCTAAAATAACCTAATCTAATGTCCCTTAATCCAATCCTTACTAAGCATAACAAATATTTATATTTGAATGCTATTCGAGTGACACTGGCTGCCCTAATTGAGTTGAATGAAGGTATCCATTGCAATCTTCAGAGGCCCCGGTATCAAAATGTGGCAACAAAAGTGTGTTTACTGCGCTGAAAGTGTGTTTACTGCGCTGAAAGTGTGTTTACTGCACTGAAAGTGTGTTTACTGCGCTGAAAGTGTGTTTACTGCGCTGAAAGTGTGTTTACTGCGCTGAAAGTGTGTTTACTGCGCTGATAGTGTGTTTACTGCGCTGAAAGTGTGTTTACTGCGCTGAAAGTGTGTTTACTGCGCTGAAAGTGTGTTTACTGCGCTGAAAGTGTGTTTACTGCGCTGAAAGTGTGTTTACTGCGCTGAAAGTGTGTTTACTGCGCTGAAAGTGTGTTTACTGCGCTGAAAGTGTGTTTACGGCGCTGAAAGTGTGTTTACTGCGCTGTTAGTGTGTTTACTGAGCTGAAAGTGTGTTTACTGCGCTGTTAGTGTGTTTACTGAGCTGAAAGTGTGTTTACTGCGCTGAAAGTGTGTTTACGGCGCTGAAAGTGTCTTTACTGCGCTGAATGCTGATGTAGTGTATCATCTGTGACACAGGTAGTCGATTTTGCTCCAAATTGTGAGCGCCTCTATAAGCACTGAAAGTGAGAATAAAGGATGTTTGAAGATTGCGTTTTCATTGCTAACCACACCATTTTTTTATATTACCTTTGTCTTATATATAGAAAAAGGGGAAAAAAATTACTCTTAACTAGTCATGCACTTGTTCTGTTCCACGGTCTCTCCAGTCCACACGTCTTGTCTCACTTTCCACCCAACTCCTTCACTATAGATAAATTAGACACATATGCAACACTTGGGTATCTTTATTGAGGAAGCGTTTCGCCACACAGTGGCTTCATCAGTCCATACAAAGGAGAATCGTGAAGAACAGGAGGAGTTTGAGGTGGTCAGTCCCTCAACCTTGAGTCGATGTTGTCAGTCCATCAATCTTGAACAGAATACAGCATATGTGCTAGGAAGCAGCTTATATACCGTAGGCAGGAGAAGTGCAGAAGTCGTAGGTGGTGTCACATTTGTACAAGAGTGGTATACAATACCGACATTTGTCCAATGTGGAAGTAGGTCGCAATGAAAAAACAGACATGCTGAGAAAGCGTAGAGCTTCATCAAGTCGTTTAATGAAGCTCTACACAGAGGAAACCACTGTCACAAAAAATAGCTTGTTCTGTATCCTTGTCGTTTCTACATTACTATGAGCAGCTGGTCTTTGTGTCCAAGTAATGGCTCATCAGACAAGAATAGTGTGGTCATGGCTCTACTCGTTAGTCAGTAACATTGCAACTATAAAGTATGTACTCACTACTCACTAACATTATAACTACACAATACTATATACTCGTTACACAGGAATATTGTGACCCCTCAGTGCCAATAATATTTTGCATTGTTACGCAGGATAATTTGCAAATCAAATACGATCTCCTTACACTGGATCATTCAGCTAATTATAAACATAATTTGTTTACATATGTACATCCTGCAAACGTTCCTTATTCAACAATCATCTAACAACTAAGCAAAGAATCATTACACGGAAGTATTCTGCCAGAGAAGCAAAGAGAACTCAGGTTGCTCACTGTCATGGACAGCCATCTTCACCAGCTGGTAATTATAAACGGTCGTTGTGGCCAGTTAGAGAGGAACAAACACCTGAGTCTCCCTCCGAGGAAGAGCAGGAAGGAGAGGGAACATGGGGATAGTAAGAAGGAACGAGAGGTCTCTGAGGAAAATAGAATAAGAGAAGGACACGAATTAGATGGCTGGGAGACGACAAAGTGAAAGGGAACGCTTGAAGGAAAAAAACAGGAGAGTAAAAATGAGGAAAATTAAAAAGTGGAGTTCAGAAACAGGGAAGATAAATTACAGCCAAAGGGCAAGTAGGTAGTTTGTGGGATGGTAGTTTGGAAATGAGAGGAAAATAGGGAAGGAAAAGAGTGTTATCTGGAACGGGTAAAAGGAGAAATAAACTTTAAGAGGAAGGATCTTTAAGAGAAAAACACAAATGAGAGAGAGGCAGGATAGTGCCTATGAAGAATAGTGAAGGATGTAGATGAATGGTTCAGAGAACCGACAAGTTGATAAATTAGACACATATGCAACACTTGGATATCTTTATTGAGGAAACGTTTCGCCACACAGTGGCTTCATCAGTCCAATACAAAGTAGAATCGTGAAGAACAGGAGGAGTTTGAGGTGGTCAGTCCCTCAACCTTGAGTCGATGTTGTCATTCCATCAATCTTGAACAGAATCCAGCATATGTGCTAGAAAGCTGATGAAGGGTGTGTGAAGCATGGTGTTTGTTAAACAGTGAGAGCGTTAGAGGTAATGAAAATATTGTTTCTATGAATAATCTGTTATGAGTCATATACAGAGAATTTGGGGCCAAGAAATTAATAAATGCTGTCATTGTAGGGGAGGTATAATTAAATTACCGGAGGACACGTTCATATTATCTTATAATTTATAATGGACGAAGTATGATTAACCGATTAAGGAGATTGATAAACATGGATGGATGAAAAATAATGAAAGGAAGGATCAATGAAGTATTGGGAGCGGGAAGTAGAGAAGATTTAGAGAGACTATAGACTGAGAATCCACTAGGCAGTTTTGAACGTATTACAGTAGTTGTTTTCAACCTTTTCACCCTCAAGGACCCCTTTTATTTAAATTAATTTTCCCACGAACCCCAGATTTTTTAAAGGTCTGTCTACGAAACAAGCCGATTTTATTAACTAACAACAAACTCATTTTCCCAATTTGATCTCTCAGTTGAAAGACATACGTAATTGAGTATCCAATTCACAATAAAGGGACGGTTGAAATTCCTTGATTTGTATTCCCTGGAACGCAGGTGAGAAAGATACATAATATAAACATGGAAAATCCTAGAGGGAACGGCAGGAGATGCAACATTCCCCCAGTGAATTGCCAGGGTGCCACGAGTACACTAGGAGGCAACACAAAAAGTGTCAAACATAAAGGGGATTACCAATAGACCCCTGGCTGTCCTCAAGAAGACATTGGACAGGCACCTAAAGTCAGTACCTGATCAGCCGGGCTGTGGTTCTTACGTTAGCGTATGTTCAGCCAGCAGTAACAACCTGGTTGATCAGACCCAGATCCACAACGAGGTCTGGTCTCAGACCAGGCCTCGTAGTTTGGAAATTAGGAGGTGTGGGATTACCAAAACTATTATCCAGAGGGCTGAGGAGGTGTTGTTGAGGTGGTTCGGACATGTAGAGAGGTTGGAACAAAATAGAATGACTTCGAGAGTGTATAAATATGTAGTGGAGGGAAGGCGGGGTAGAGGTCAACCTAGGAAAGGTTTGACGGAGGGGGTAAAGGACGTTTTATGTGCGAGGGGATTGGACTTCCAGCAAGCATGCGTGAGCGTCTTATATAGGAGCGAATTGAGACTAATGGTTTTTAGAATTGACGTGCTTTTGGAGTGTGAGCAAGGTAATATTTATGAAGGGATTCAGGGAAACCGGCAGGCTGGAGATGGGAAGTACAGTGTCTGCACTTTGAAGGAAGGGTGTTAATGCTGCAGTTTTATAACTGCAGTATAAGCGCGAGTCTGGCAAGTCAGTGATGGAGTGAATGATGGTGAAAGTTGTTCTTTTTCGGACTATATATATATATATATATATATATATATATATATATATATATATATATATATATATATATATATATATATATATATATACATACATAGGATTATACTTGCTTTGACTTGTTCAAGAAAAACAAACTTCATTTCCTTAAAAGACTTGCAGTGCTGTTCACGTAGTCGTAAACACATGAAAACAAGAGAATGGCCCAACTTCGTCAAATAGCCCAAGAAGCATTCAAGTTGCCTCTGGGAATATCATGTCCAAATTAGTTTTAGACAATCTTAATTGGTAAAGTTGTGGAAACCAGCCGAGGGTGTAACTATCTGGTAGGATATTGTTACAATGTAACAAAGCTCTTCATGCATGTATGTATCAGACGAAACTCATAAGAATCTGAGCCACTAAGTTACCACACGACACATTTTGAAATTTATTATGTTTATACAGATACACAACCAATGACAAACACAAGAAAACCTAAGGATAATTGTTAGAGTGGAAACAGCTACAAGTAAACTACAAGAAATTAGGAAACATAACCAACGGATACACGAAGATACATACATGAAAGACGACATATGCAAGGAAAGAAGAGGTGTTCAAGATGCTGTACTCAGAGTACTGAAATTTTTTCTGCTAATGAGGACTTAAGTTTGCGGTCAAAATAAGCAAATTTTCATTTAGTGTTCCTGACTTTATGTGGGTTTGGGGATCTCGTTGACAAGAGTTTATTGCACTCTTATTTACTATGCTGATAGCAACTTTGACTCTGCATATTCATATAGACTTCTTTGAACCCATTTGCCTGTAAGTATCCTGATGCTATGAAACTTTTTGTCAGGCATCTTTACATGTACGTAAAACACGGCCAATAACAGCCGATACTTTTTAAATGTAAATATTACATGTTTACTCCTAGGTAGTAGGTTAGTAGGCAGCAACCGCCCAGGGAGGTACTACCGTCCTGCCAAGTGAGTGTGAAACGAAAGCCATTATTTTTTTTCATGATAATAGGATTGCTGGTGTCTTTTTTCTGTCTCATAAGCATGCAAGATTTCAGGTACGTCTTGATACTTTTACTTACATTTAGGTCACACTACACATGCATGTACAAGTATATATATACACACCCCTCTGAGTATACTTCTATTTTCTTACTATTTCTTGTTCTTGTTTATTTCCTCTCATCTCCATGGGGAAGTGGAACAGAATTCTTCCTCCGTAAGCCATGCGTGTTGTAAGAGGCGACTAAAATGCTGGGAGCAAGGGGCTAGTAATCCTTCTCCTGTATACATTACTAGACTTAAAAAGAGAACCTTTTTTTTTTTTGGCCACCCTGCTTCGGTGGGATACGGCCGGTTTGTCGAAAGAAGATTACATGTTTACTTAAAAACATAGACATTAACACTGTACCCCATGATTGTGATAGTTACTCTTAGATGCATTCACTCACATACAGGCATGCACACACTCACTCACATACACACACAAACACACACATACACACACACACATGACAAGGTAACGAAAGTAAGACACAAGAGAGAGGGGTGGGTAGAATGCATTTTCTTGAGCTGCAAGAAGGCCTTCGACAGTTCCTCACAACAGAGTAGTGCAAAAGCTAAAGGATCGGGCACGCATAACATGACACTGCAATGGATCAGAGAATACCTGACTGGGAGACAACAACGAGTCATGGTACGCGACGAGGTGTCAGAATGGGCGCCTGGCAAATCAAAGAATAGCGTTCCGATACCTTAGTAAGGAATCGTTTAAGACTCTGTACACTGTGTATGTAAGGCCCATATTGGAGTGTGCAGCACACGTTTGGAACCCACACCTGGTCAAGCACTAAGAAATTAGAGAAAGTGCAAAGGTTTGCAAATGACTAGTCCCAGAGCTAAGGGGAATGTCCTACGAAGAAAGGGGAAGGAAAACCGGCCTGACAACACTGGACGACGGGAGTGTTAGGGGAGACATGATAACGACATATAAATACTGAGATGAATTGAGAAGGTGGAAAAAGACAGGATATTCCAGAGATGTGACACAGAAACAAGGGGTCACAATTGGAAGTTGAAGACTCAGATGAGTCAAAGGGATGTTAGGAAGTATTTCTTCAGTCACAGAGTTGTCAAAAAGTGGAATAGTCTGGAAAGTGACGTAGTGGAGGCAGGAACCATACATAGTTTTAAGACGAGGATTGATAAAGCTCATGGAGCAGGGAGAGAGAGGATCTAGTAGCGATCAGTGAAGAGGCGGGACGAGGAGCTATTGAATCGACCCCTGCAACCACAAACAGGTGAGTACACACACACACAATATCAACAAGTGTCTTTGACAATCAGTAACTAACACAGCAGGTCAAGTAATAAGTAATAACATCATCTCAAAGAAATTAAGTTTTTTAATATTTAACCTTTCTCTGTTATTTAATACCCATTGTTCAATAAGCACACCTTTATATATACCTAGCATATTGTGTTCAATATATATATTTTTAAATACATTTTTTATTTAAAATAAATAAAACAATATAGGAAAAGCTATGGTATCAGTATTGGCCTATTGTGTATCGGTATTGGCAAAAATACACACACACACACACACACACACACACACACACACACACACACACACACACACACACACACACACACACACACAATAGACAGTCGTTTAACACGATTTTTGTGTGTGCACGTTTTTGTTATAACACTATTGAGGAATTGCTGCCTATTTTTGTATAACACTTCGTAAAATTAACTTAACGGTTCAGTTTGCGGGATGGGAAAAAATTTGGAGAGTCGTTTATTTTTGTTTGTGGATTGAGTTTAGATCTTTTAATTGCCATATCATAAATCTGCCAAGCAATCATGACATCCAGTAGGCAAACAAGTGTTGCTGAAAGTTGCAAGAAAAGGTTTAAGAGTATAAGTCTTAGAATTAACGAAAATAGAGATATTAGACAAGAGATAGCCTGTGACCATAATGAAGTGTAACTTTGTCCACATAAAAAGTATGAGGTAAATATGAGTGTGTGTGATGACTGACTGATTTACTGACTGACTTACTGACTTACTTGACTGACTTACTGACTTGACTGACTTACTGACTTGACTGACTTACTGGCTTGACTGACTTGACTGACTTACTGGCTTGACTGACTTGACTGACTTACTGACTTGACTGACTTACTGACTTACTGACTGATTTACTGACTAACTTACTGACTGACTAACTGACTGACTCAGTAGTGTTACTGATTACTTGTGTCACTTGTGTAGTATACTTAGATAATCCCAGCTTATTCATGTTCAATCTTTTTTTTCTGTGTTCAACTTCTCTCCGAATTCTGAGATTTAACAGTAAATGACTTGTGTGCACCGAGTCTGTCTTTTCTGTTAAACACTGTCTTCTTTGTAAATATATTTCCTCAGAATCCGTAGACCACAGGAATTCAGATGAATCGATCAACTCCATCCATTACATTTTGTTACCATTCTTATGATTAGTTCTTATGTTCAACTGTTGTATAGAATCAGCCCAGAGCCGCAATTCCTTTTCAGCCTATAAGTTGCATAGATGTATGTTGGGACACCATACATTAACGTGGGCGAGGTGTCAGTAGTGTTACTGATTATTTATGTTACTTGTGTAGTACAGTGGTCCCTCGGTTTTCGTGCATCTCCAAACTCGAACATTTATGTAAGTGTATTTTCTTAAGTGTTATTGCAAGTGTATTTTTGTGGGTCTGAAATAGACTAACCTACGTGACATTATTTCTTAAGGAAGTAAATTCGTTCGGTAATGGCACTTGAGCAGCATTCTGGAACGAATTTACGGCGAAAACCGAGGGACCACTGTATATTTAGATAATCTCAGCTATGTTATAAATAGGCTCCCTAGCTAGTGTGACGTCACGAGCTCCACACACACGAGCCGCGAGCGACAGCCATCCTCCTCACTACCACACTAGGCACAGGCTAGACAAGGCATAGGCTCCTGGGCTCCCCTAACGACTCTCTTAACCCTTTCAGGGTCCGTGCTGTATTTCTACGGCTTTGAGTTGAGGGTCCAAACCGTAGTTCTATGCCATGAGCTCACCTCACTCAAATAAGCTGTGAGCGGTAAATTTGGGACTAGATATGAGAGAATGCATCTATTTGGTAAGTGTGCACCACATAAAGGAAATTCTGCAGCACATAGTGCATAATGAAAGAAAAAAATTGAGACTGTAATTTTCGATTAAAACAGTGATTTTGCAGTGTTTTTTCGTATGCTTTTTATAGGTGTATTTGCGATTTCTTGGTATCATTTGATAGAATGGAAGATAAATTACAGAAATAGAGATACTTTTGATTGGTTTTAGTTTTGGAAATGGCTTGAAACTTAGCTCAAAGTAGCAGAAATGTTAAATTTTTGCCCATGTTTAAAAACAAATGACCTCACACGTCTAATACGCGCCAGGTGGTGTGTCTAATATACATTCACAAATGTGGTGATAATTATTTATATAATTATTGCAATATTGCACAACAGTAAATCTTCCATTTTTTGGTTTGACTAAAAATTCATTATGTGAATAGAAATTCATTTGTAAAGACTGAAAACGTAACTAATGAACAGAGGAAATGTTAGTTTACTGCCAAGAATGCCTGCATTGTTTATTCTGCACCCTATTTTGAAATTTGAATATTTTGAACTTTGTGTTAAATTGGCTAAATTACCAATTTCCGATCACTTTATTTTGTAGTTGAAACAGTTGACTGGGCGATTTCTTGTGCTCAATCGATGGAAGTTATACTAGCGAAATAGCTAAGAATTTGGTCGACTGGAATAATGTAATTGTCCTAAAATGGGAGTCAAAGTCGGCAAAATCGCCAATGCTTAAATATTGCTGACGCATTAAAATTCGCGAGAGCATAATTTCGTCAATTTTCCATCAAATTTCATACTTTTTGTTTTATTACCTTATGAAAAAGATTTTCTACAATTTCATAAGAAAAAAATAACAAAACATGTTTTTGAAAATTCTTGGACCCTGGTGCACACTTTGAAATTTGGCATCTGGACCCTGAAAGGGTTAATATAAGCTACCAGAACATCCAAACGAGTGTATTCATTACTCCAATATCTCCTTAAGTACCCACCCGAAGGACTAACTGACTGACTTACTTACTTGACGGTGTCTAGAGCAGCTTTTGCCTTACTGTCAGTAGTATAACGTACTGCAGGGTAAAATAGAACAGAAATCCATTACAGAATGTATGCACACTCCAGTGCAACCATCGACTTCAGTACCAGAACCTCTACCATCCACCTCAGCCCAGTAGGGCCACAGCATAACTCTCCACTCTCCACAATCATCCATAAACACCAGCACCCACAATTTAAGATAAGAAATATTATTTATGTTGCATTTGTAATCTTAAGCAGTAAAAACATAGTACATCACGAAAATGTTGTTTGGCTTTTTTGGGGCTCCCAGGAACGTAACCCTATTGTTCCTACAAGTTCTTCACTTTGTCTAACACGGTTTTAACTACCATGGCGTTTTCAGGAAAGTAACGACGGTCTACTGTATGTCAATACCAACACTGCGACTAGCCAGGGGATCGAACCCGTGTTGTTTTAGCCCTCCTCATGGTAAGCGAAAATTCCACGACACTAACCCATGGAACCATACAATCCTACAAGAATCACCCACCCAGCAGAGCTAGGTGTTGTACCATGATACGAGGACATACGATGGTAAAAAGCTTAAAAAATCGACAAGTTGAAGAATGAGACAATTGTGCAACATTTGGGAATCTTTATTGTGGATCCTTCAGTCCAATACCGAGAAGAATTGTGGAAAATGAAGAGTTTGAGGTAATCAGTACCTCAGCCTGGAGTAGACGTGCTCGGTCCATCAATCTTGAGAAATGCACAGTAGTATATAAGCCACTTCTCCGCGCATTTGCTGTTCATTACTCACGATTGATGGACTGAGCACATCAACTCCAGGTTAAGGGACTGATTACCTCAAACTCCACGTTTTCCACCTTCTTCTCTGTACTGGACTGAAGAAGCCACTAGCTGGGGAAACGTTTACACAATAAAGATTGCAAATGTAGCACAAGTGTCTGGGTCTCCACCATTCTTCCTGTACAAATATCCTTTTACTCTTCGTTCCAGACAAAACATATTTGTGTGTGTTGTTTACTAGCTGGGTTGGTTGTCCATGTCTTCATAAGCTTAATAAATAAATGTAATTATTGTGTATCTCAAAATCAATGTAAAGAATTGCTGCATATTGTCATGTTCTTGCAATTTATGCATATCATGTCTAACTGTTATAAATGCTGAAAGATTTTGTTTAATTTGTGCAAATGCATCATCATGTGGCAATTACAACTGCACTGTACAGTAAATATGTCACATTATTAAGATATACCAATGGACGAGAGAGACTGATAGTGTTACTCTGCTACCTTGCAGCATTATGTGGCCTGCTGATGGGGTAAGAGGGAGGAGCAACGCCCCTGTAAATAAGAACGATATAAAATCATTCGTTAGAAGGATTGTATGTGAATGTATCCAGATACTTAGGAGTGAGCGTGTCAGCAGATGGGTCTATGAAAGATGAGGTGAATCATAGAATTGACGAGGGGAAAAAGGTGAGTGGTGCACTGAGGAGTTTGTGGAGACAAAGAACTTTGTCCAAGGAAGCAAAGAGGGTAATGTATGAGAGTATAGTTATACCAACACTCTTATATGGGTGTGAATCATGGGTGGTGAATGTTACAATGAGGAGAAGGCTGGAGGCAGTGGAGACGTCGTGTTGGAGGGCAATGTGTGGTGTGAATACAATGTAGAGAATTAGTAGTTTGGAAATTACGAGGAGGTGAGGGATTACCATAACTATTATCCAGAGGGCTGAGGATCAGTTGTTGAGGTGGTTCGGACATGTAGAGAGGATGGAACAAAATATAATGACTTCTAGAGTGTATAAATATGTAGTGGAGGAAAGGCGGGGTAGAGGTTGACCTATGAAAGGTTGGAGGGAGGGGATAAAGGACGTTTTGTGTACGAAGGGCTTGCGTGAGCGTGTTAGATAGGAGTGAATGGAGTGACTAATGTTTTTTTAGGTCTTGCCGTGCTGTTGGAGTGTGAGCAAGGTAACATTTATGAAGGGATTCAGTGAAACCGGCAGGCCGGACTTGAGTCTTGGAGATGGGAAATACAGTTTCTGCACTGTGAAGGAGGGGTGTTAATGTTGCATTTTTATAACTTTAGTGTAAGCGCTTCTCTGGCAAATTAAATGATGGTGAAAGTTTTTTTTTTGGGGGGCCACCCTCCCTACCTTGGTGGAAAACGGCCGATGCGTTAATAATAAAAATAAAAAGTTCCCCCCTCCCCATCTCAACACTATGCAGCTGCTTGAGCCATGGAACAGGTTCTCTCCTTCCACCTCAACACTACGCAGCTTCATGAAACAATGAACAACAGAAACTCAAAATGGTATACAATACCGACAGGTTGGTAAGACATATAGGCAACAGTTAGGCATTTTTATTCAGAAACGTTTCGCCTACGCAGTAGGTTTCTTCAGTCGAGTACAGAAAATAGGCGGGGACAATAGAGATGTGAAGACGACGTAATCAGTCCATCACCCTAGAAGACGTAGATTTGAGGTTGTCAGTCCCTTGGACAACTTTGTCAAGTGAGAATGGTTGGATCTGAGAGGGACGTGACCTCTCAGTGATTATATTCTTTCTTCTACTACTCTACACCTCTCCTGGCGACAGTATATTAGTCTCCAGTGGAGACTTATATACTGTCGGAAGGATAGGTGTGGAGAGAGTGTGGAGACTCTCCACACTGTCGCTTGATCTTCACATTGTTTCAGACTATGAAACAGAACTCTTCTCCAGGCTAAAGGACTGACCACCTCAAAACTACATCTTCAAGGGTGATGGACTGATACATCGTCTTCACATCTCTACTGCTCCTGCCTATGTTCTATACTAGACTGAAGAAGCCTACTGCGTAGGCGAAACGTTTCTGAATAAAGATGCCTAACTGTTGCGTATCAGTGGAGTATTTTTTATTTTATTGATTTGACTGTGAAGGTTGCATCGAATTTGTAACTGAATGTCCTTGCTATACTGTAAGAGGTAGGTAGCCGAGCGCAATGTAGTCTTTACAGACATTATCAACAACGAGACAGCAATTATATCCCACTAGAAAGCAAGGACTCTCTTGATGAATTAGACACCTGAGCAAAAGTTAGGTATCTTGAGGAAACTAGTGGCTTCCTTAGTCCAATACAGAGAACAGTTGTTGAAGATAAGGAGGAGCTTGAGGTAATGAGTACCTCAGCCTGGCGTCAAGATTGATGGACTGATCTCATCGACTAGAGGCTGATTATCTTAAACTCCCTCTGATCTTCAACCATTCTTCTCTGTATTGGACTGAGAAAGCCACTGGATGGAGAAACGTCTCCACAATAAAGATACCCAAGTGTTGTACAGACGTCTAATTCATCAACTTTGTCGGTTTCTGAACCATTTATCAACAAGGACTCAGTTGTCAGATCTACAATAAGCCTCATCCTCTGTTTACTATCCACACGTGATAACTTCTCTCTCTGTCTCTCTGTCTCTCTGTCTCTCTCTCTCTCTCTCTCTCTCTCTCTCTCTCTCTCTCTCTCTCTCTCTCTCTCTCTCTCTCTCATCCTCGCCCATGTGTCGTACTGACTAGACACGACAACCAACGACCTGTATACTTATAATTAAGGGACTGTGAAGGGTCATTAAATCCAGCTCTTATCGGTCTAGTGCGATCCTACTGTGTGATAGACGATACCAAGCCTGAGTCGTTCTTAATGCATGGGTTCATCATGACCGGTTCTCCATTCACGTCTTCATCATTATCGGCTTTCTATGATGAGTTCATCATGCCCGGTTCGTCGTGAATCTCTTCTTCATGACTGGTTCCTCATTATCGGTCATTTATGATTAGTTCTTTATGATCGGTTCTTCAAGATCGGTTCTTCATGATCGGTTCTTTGTGATCGGTTCTTTTTCATCGGGTCTTTATGATCGGGTCTTTATGATCGGAGTCTTTATGATCGGGTCTTTATGATCGGGTCTTTATGATCGGGTCTTTATGATCGGGTCTGTATAATCGGTTCTTCATGGTTAGTTTTTTATGATCGGTTCTTTATGATCGGTTCTTTATGATCGGTTTTTATAGTCGGTTTTTCATACATCGGTTCTTTACGCATCGGTTATTCTTGTTTTGGTTATTGATACGAAGGTTCTTCGACCGTCGGTGATTCATGTGTATGTTCATGAGTCAATTATTCATACACATGGTCAGCATGCGTCAGTTGTCCCTGTGTCGGTTAATAATTCATGTCATACAAACATCAATTCTTCATGTGTATATTCATCCTAAGTCGGTTTTTCTTTTGTTGGTTATTCAAGTTTGCATTATACACGCGTTGATTATATATCAGTGTTACTAGGTTAGACCTTTTCACGCATCTTAATGCATCGGTTATTCATGCATTGACTTATCCTACATCGGTTATTCATGCATTGATTCATCTTACATCGGTTATTCATGCATTGATTCATCCTACATCGGTTATTCATGCATTGATTCATCCTACATCGGTTATTCATGCATTGATTCATCCTACATCGGTTATTCATGCATTGATTCATCCTACATCGGTTATTCATACGTATAATAATTGTGTGTATATTATTAAAGCGTCGGATCTTTCTAAGTATGTTATTCAAGCATCACTTATTCATAAGTCGGTTCATCATTCATCAGTCCTTTGTGCTTCAGTTCTACATGGGTTTGTTCATCCTGCTACAGTTCTTGCAAAAAATGCACCGTATAGGTAATTTACTTATATATATTCACATTCAATCTATGTACATCAATTCGTGTCAAGCAATATTTATATCTGTCTATAAAACTGTAATGCTAGACTACTCTCGTATTCAGCGCTATAATAGATTGGGTCATTTGTTATTTTGGAGTATGGATGTTCGGATTATTGAGCGAAGTTGTAACTGAACCATCACCCCATTACTTCACAACGTCTGCCATTACCACACCCACACAACACATCCCTCAACGTACTTAGACGCCACACTCACCACATCCCTCACTGTACCCTGACGTCACACTCACACACCACATCCCTCACTGTACCCTGACGTCACACTCATACACCACATCCCTCACTGTACCCTGACGTCACACTCACACACCACATCCCTCACTGTACCCTGACGTCACACTCACACACCACATCCCTCACTGTACCCAGACACCACACTCACCACATCCCTCATTGTACCCAGACGCCACACTCACACACCACATAACTCACTGTACCCAGACGCCACAATCACACACCACATCCATCACTGTACCCAGACGTCACACTCACACACCACATCCCTCATTGTACCCAGACGCCACATTTAACAAATCAACGGCCCTAGTTGCTAAGGACGTGGAGAAAGCTTTCGACACAGTCATGAATTCAGGGCTCAAGTACAAGCTATGTAACCTTTTTGACCTCCGAGTGTCAAAAAGTAAAAGTTAGTGGTATGGGTTTTGGAGGAAAAACAGTGAAGTCCCAGTGTAGTAATATTATGATTTCTAGGAGAACTAGTAATAGGCAGAATAAGGTGGATACTGGAAAGTCAGTGGCACTAGATGACCAGGACAGTAATAGGTATAGTGGAAAAACAGAAATGAGCAGGAAGGGTATAGAGAAAGGAGGGTCTTTAAATGTATATTATAGTAATTGTAGTAGTGCTAGGAATAAGATGGACGAGTTGAGATTAGTTGCTAGTGCAGGTAACATTGATGTATTTGCAATAACTGAGACGTGTTTTAATTCGAAAAATCGGGACATGCAGCTGAATGTCACATTCAGGGTTTTAAATTGTTCCAAATAGACAGAAGTATCGGGAAGGGGGGGTGGGGTGGCACTATGTCCGTGATCATTTAAATTATTGCATAAAAACGGGTATAAAGTCTGAAATAATACAGAGTCTGTCTGGATAGAATTTTCAGAAGGGTGTGAAAAATTTATTTTAGGCGTGATATACCGTCCTCCAAACTTAGATAGGGAACAAGGGAGATTATTTTGGGAGGAAACTGTTAAGGCCACAAGGCATGATAACGTAATAATTCTAGGGGACTTTAACTTTAGTCGGATTGACTGGAATTTCTTGACAGGGAATTTAGAATCTAACGACTTTTTAGAAGTAGTTTAGGATTGTTTTTTGAAGCAGTTTGTGACAGAACCTACAAGAGGAAATAACCTACTTGATTTGGTTCTGGCAAACAAGGAAACCCTTGTTAATAATTTAGAAATTACAGAGGAACTCGGCACAAGCGACCAAAAGTCGCTTGAAGGGTTGTATGATAGTAGGGATAATTCAGTAACGGTTCCAGACTTTCGCTTAGAAAATTATAATGAGCTTAGGGAATACTAATCATCTGTGGACTGGGGTAACGAAGAGAGCTGTAATAATAATAATAATAATAATAATAATAATAATTGTTAGAGGTATCGGGAAGATGGAGAGAATATTTTGAGGATTTGTTAAATGTTGATGAAGACAGGGAAGCTGTGATTTCGTGTGTAGGGCAAGGAGGAATAACATCTTGTAGGAGTGTGGAAGAGCCAGTTGTGGGTGTAGGGGAAGTTCGTGAGGCAGTGGGTAGAATGAAAGGGGGTAAGGCAGCTGGGATTGATGGGATAAAGATAGAAATGTTAAAAGCAGGTGGGGATATAATTTTGGAGTGGTTAGTGCTATTATTTAATAAATGTATGGAAGGGGTAAGGTACCTAGGGATTGGCAGAGAGCGTGTATTGTTCCTTTGTATAAAGGCAAAGGGGACAAAAGAGAGTGCAAAAATTATAGGGGAATAAGTCTGTTGAGTGTACCTGGTAAAGTGTATGGTAGAGTTATTATTGAAAGAATTAAGAGTAAAACAGAAAGCAGGATAGCAGATGAACAAGGGGCTTTAGGAAAGGTAGGGGGTGTGTAGACCAAGTGTTTACAGTGAAACATATAGGTGAACAGTATTTGGATAAGGGTAAAGATGTTTTTGTGGCATTTATGGATTTGGAAAAGGCGTATGATAGGGTAGATAGGGGGCAATGTGGCAGATGTTGCAGGTGTATGGAATAGGAGGAAGGTTACTGAAAGCAGTGAAGAGTTTTTATGAGGATAGTGAGGCTCAGGTTAGAGTGTGTAGGAGGGAAGGGACTATTTCCCAGTAAAAGTGGGCCTTAGACAAGGATGTGTGATGTCACCGTGGTTGTTCAATATATTTATAGATGGGGTTGTAAGAGAAGTGAATGCGAGGGTCTTGGCAAAAGGTGTTGGGCTAAAAGATAAAGAAGCAAATACAAAGTGGGAGTTGTCACAGTTGCTTTTGCTGATGACACTGTGCTTTGGGAGATTCTGAAGAGAAGCTGCAGAGGTTGGTGGATGAATTTGGTAGGGTGTGTAAAAGAAGAAAATTGAAAGTGAATATAGGAAAGAGTAAGGTGATGAGGATAACAAAAAGAATAGGTGACGAAAGATTGGATATCAGATTGGAGGGAGAGAGTATGGAGGAGGTGAATGTATTCAGATATTTGGGAGTGGACATGTCGGCGGATGGGTCTATGAAGGATGAGGTGAATCATAGAATTGATGAGGGGAAAAGGGTGAGTGGAGCACTTCGGAGTCTGTGGAGACAAAGAACCTTGTCCATGGAAGTAAAAGGGAATGTATGAGAGTATAGTTATACCAACGCTCTTATATGGGTGTGAAGCATGGGTGATGAATGTTGCAACGATGAGAAGGCTGGAGGCAGTGGAGATGTCATGTCTGAGGTCAATGTGTGGTGTGAATATAATGCAGAGAATTCGGAGTTTGGGAAAATTTGGAGGAGGTGCGGGATTACCAAAACGATTGTCCAGAGAGCTGAGGAGGGGTTGTTGAGGTGGTTTGGACATGTAGAGAGAATGGAACGAGACAGAGTGACTTCGAGAGTGTATAAATCTGTAGTGGAGGGAAGGCGGGGTAGGGGTCGGCCTAGGAAAGGTTGGAGGGAGGGGGTAAAGGAAGTTTTGTGTGCGAGGGGCTTGGACTTCCAGCAAGCATGTGTGAGCGTATTTGATAGGAGTGAATGGAGGCATATGGTTTTAATACTTGACGTGCTGTTGGAGTGTGAGCAAAGTAACATTTATGAAGGGATTCAGGAAACCGGCAGGCCGGACTTGAGTTCTGGAGATGGGAAGTACAGTGCCGGCACTCTGAAGGAGGGTGTTAATGTTGCAGTTTTATAACTGTAGTGTAAAGCACCCTTCTGGCAAGACAGTGATGGAGTGAATGATGATGAAAGTTTTTCTTTTTCGGGCCACCCTGCCTTGGTGGGAATCGGCCGATGTGTTAATAAAAAAAAATAATAATAATAATAATAATAAATAATAATAATAATAATTTATTTAGACATGATACAATGTTGAACTACATAGTTAGGTATAAATGAGCTGTACATGCCAAAAGCCCCTAATATGCTGAGCATTGTGGGCATTCTTAAGATTAATTAACAGTAGAATATGTACATGGTAAAAAATTATGTTTGATAATTTACAAAATAAGTATAGTTGTGTATCTAAGTTGTAAAATTTGAATATAAGTTGAACATAATAATTTATTAATTGCAGCAATGCAATTAATTGAATGAGATCAAACAAATTAAAACAATTAGTTGTATTGCAATTACAGTTTATATGGTCATTATATAAGTAACACAGTGTATAAGAGAGTGAATTATTTTATTTGGTAATGTTATAGAAACAGTTAGCTCAGTATGCATTATTTATAACAGGTTTTTACATTTAAGTGATTAATCAACTTTGTTGGGTATTGTGCACTTAGGTTTGGGTGAGAAGGTGGTTTTTTAGCATCATTTTGAATTGAGGTACAGGAAGGGTTTCTTTGGCAATCACAGGTAATGAATTCCAAATTTTCGGGCCTTTTATATGCATTGAATTTTTGCATAGTGTTAGATGGACACGGGGAACATCGAGGAGTGATCTGTGTCTAGTGTTATGGTCATGTGTCCTGTTAAAGTTGGTAAGGAGAAGTTTGAGTGGTGGGTTAATATCTGCATAGAGTGTTCTATGTATGTAATAGGCACAGTAAAAAGTATGGATGTCTTGTATGGTGAGTAAGTTTAGGTTTTTGAATATTGGTGGAGTATGTTGTCTGGAGTGTGAAATTGTTATCATTCTAACTGCAGCCTTTTGTTGTGTTATTAATCGTCTGAG